>JAHWFP010079842.1:11432-44168 GCA_023313725.1 Lithobius niger
TCGGCAGTCCAAAAATTGTGAAATTCGGGCGAGCCAAACCCGAGATACAGAGAGGGGCCAAATAGACAACTTCTTGTTCTTGGTCTTGGTCTTGTTCTGGGGATGTACCTTTCGTCTGTCCTCTCTACAGGTCAAACCATTTGTCCTATGAAGCCGGTTCTTAGCTCATTTTACAGGTATTGCTCTGTAGATGTGCCCTTTCCATAAGGCATTTTCTAATTGGTCAAGTGGTTCAGGGGTTATGGAGCTCTAAACGACCAGATTGATTGTTTTACATTGTTTTAAACATTGTTATTATGCAACAATGCTAATTAGCAAACGCCAGCTGAAAGACTGAAGATTAAAGGATTTGTTTCTATTGTTAACACTGGCGAGCCAGTGTTAGTAAGAGTCAGCCTTGGGTCTCTGTGTTAAACTCTCAGTTGTACAGTTTAGCTGCAATTCTAAAAGTAACACGAATTAATAAACAAAAACGGAACGTTAAATGTTTAGAGTAAGGGTCTAAAAGTCAAAACCTAGAAGGAACACGGACAAGGTTTGACAGTAAGGGTCTAGGTGTAAAATTTTGTAAGAGGCTGGTAAGCATTAGACCCTTACTACCCGGTGGTCAGAAATAAAAACTTTTTCACGAAAAACTGGAAATCCTCCCATGTGATGATCCAGTGGTAGTATGATATAGGTTTACTGCTTTACTGTATGTTGAAAATTATTTTTCGATTTAGTAACATTGCAGGGTGTTCGCAGCAGAGAGCATTACTGGTTATCCTCTGCCATAAATCTACGAAGTATAATAAAAAAAATTCTAAAGC
Source organism: Lithobius niger (assembly GCA_023313725.1). Taxonomy (NCBI): domain Eukaryota; kingdom Metazoa; phylum Arthropoda; class Chilopoda; order Lithobiomorpha; family Lithobiidae; genus Lithobius; species Lithobius niger. The sequence continues at coordinate 12,242 of JAHWFP010079842.1, forward strand.
ATCAAAAGACACAAAATGCCAAACTTCACAAGAAAATTATGTTCTTAAAGTTCCATAACAATATTCTAAGAACAAAGAAAACCTGCTGCAATCGTTCATACACACTTTCTGTCCGAATAGAGTAGAACTATAAGCTAACCACCGGGTAGTAAGGGTCTAATGCTTACCAGCCTCTTACAAAATTTTACACCTAGACCCTTACTGTCAAACCTTGTCCGTGTTCCTTCTAGGTTTTGACTTTTAGACCCTTACTTTAAATATTTAACGTTCCGTTTTTGTTTATTAATAGAGTAGAGCCCTAGCCACACAAGTACAGGAATAGATAGGAGAAACTCGAAAATAAGGGTGTTATTTGGAGATTAGAATTGGCAGTGAAAAACAGAGGGACTCTGGGGAATAAAACCAGGACTTCTGGGAGCGAATACCAGCGATTTATGCACAAACTCAATGGGAATAGATAGTAGATGGTGGAAAAAAAGGGTGATAAATGAACATCTGAGACTTAGGATGGAAAGAAAAATACAGCCACTCTGGGGATGAACCCACCATCTTTAATTTTGCAAGTTAGCATGTTACTGCAGAACCAAACTGGAATCTGTATGAAAGGCTTGAAAGTAACTTGCCTTAACATAAGGTACCCAGAATGGGCGGCCAATTTGTTCTGTTTCAGTCAGGAAAATGGCCGTTAAGAATGGACTCTTCCAAACTGAATAAAGAGTTTTCATTGGTCAAAAATATGTCGCCTGTCCTACCATTGGTCATTTTCGATTGTGCATAAATTAGGCGGCCATTTAGTTAGGCGTTCGTCGTCAATGTTTTAGTTTTTGAAATTGGGCTGTAATTCCAAGAGGTGGTGGATAGTTAGGTTTTAAACGGGAATTAATATGCGAGGGGTTTTTCAGCAAGATCACATGACCAGTCAGTGGGTGTTTGGCTTTCAAGCTGACAAGGTGTCTAGGGCAAGGCACCATGGGTCTAACATTGTCAAAGGGTAAAATTGTGGGTTATTTTTTGGGGGAAACCCCCTATGACCCACAACTCCTACCTCATTCAAAAATTGGTTCAAAATTGGACCAACCATTGCCTGGGCCATTTAGTTCCCCTTCCTTCCTAAATGTGGCCCAAATTCAATGAAAATTAGCCACAAACATTGTCTGGGGTGCCAATTTTCCCCAGTTATTCCCTATATCATCTACCCCCTAACTACCTCCTGCAATCCCGTTACAGAACCTCTTGAAATTATGAATGTGCCCCTCTCAAATTTGGGGGTACCACTGTCATTTCTTAATGCTTGTAAAAAAATGAGTGTAAGCAGACTTGAACAAGCAACCCCTTGGTTTGTAGACCGGAAACCTACCACTGAGCTATTCAGACATGTCAGTCACGCTATTAATGGTTCCTTAAGTACTTTCATTGTCAATGTCATGAAAAAAAATTTGGATGAATGCAGACTCGAACAAGTAACCATTTTCTTTGAAGCCATTAACTCTACCGCCAAGCCATAACAGCCAGACGTGCTTGCCAGTGTGGTAATGCTAATAAAGACAGGGAAAGTCCTCTTTTCGCTGTAACTTTGGCTAAGCTCGATGGATTTTAATTTTCAAATAGACTATCTGAACCGCCCTTTCGTGTTCTTTGCAACCGTCATTATTTCAAGACGATCAACCGAACCGTGTCTTCTCGACTTGGTTCGTATCGATTTTGTGTGTGTGTGTGCGTGTGTGCATGTGTGCGGGGGGGGGGGGGGGGGTTGATGGGCAGAGAGCAACTTTCTCGAAAACAATAAAAACAATAAAACATTTAAATAAATTAGTAGCAGATTAAATGAGTTTTTTTCATTCCGTTCTTCTCTGGCACAGACTACAAATTTAGTTCTTCTCGACTAAAATTAAATATTGGCACTTTTTCCTTTCGTGTGAAATAAAGGCAATAAAAGTTCCTCGTAAATCACGATCAAACAATTTAAACAAAAATGAGGCAACCTAAGTAGTTAAATGGTTGCAGCAGCTCAGAAAAAGTTGGCACGGTAGTTTAGTTCGTGTGCGAAAAAAAAATTGCGGGGGAAAAAAAACACGGAAAAAAGCATGAGAAAACAAATTCGATAAGTTTCATCGATTTTTGTTATAGGTTGGTTTAGTTGCCTTGGCTCGAATTTCACCTGGAAGGGTATGGAGTTTCACCAACGTATTTTCCTGCGATATTTTGGGTTCCTTACCCTTGTGGTGTTTTGGTATTGTATGTCTTACACGAACATTAATACTAAACGTACGTACAGTGGCGGATGTACGGAGAGGACTGGGGGCGAATGGGGCAACTGCCCCATCCCTTTAGAGATCTGTAATGTTCCATTAATTATTTATTTCACACTACATAATTAATGGAAAGGTATTAAGATGACCTCACGTATTTCGAAGATAGGAAAAGCTAATATGAACATAAAGGTTTGAACCTTCCCCAACCAAAGCATCTTATGGTTAATAGCACACAATAGCCTCAGGATTGAACATAAGGAAAATAACCAAAATAAGTCTAAATTGGGAAATGGACCTCAGTCTATTACACGAACTACAATGTAGTCAAAACAAAGTCCTCAAAGACCGTCTAGCCCGTACTACAAATTTCTAGGTCCGCCTCTGCGTATATATCGCTAAAGCCGGTTCGACACATGTTGGTGGTCGGGCTCTTAATCGAAGAGGCCAGTGGAGTACCCATAGCAATAAAGGCAGTTCGAATCTGGGTCATGCCACTCCAACGAAACGCAAGTACGTAAAATTGGCTTACTGTACTATGTTATTTCTACTGTAAGATTTTCGCTGTTTGACCTTTTTTCCTCTATCCTTTACTTAATTAATCGAGGAATGATAAAATTACACGTGTGACGGCTTTATATTTAGGAGTTGACATAATTATTATGAGCTTGGTACACACAAGTTAACAAGTTGAGCTTGTTATGAGAACGTCAACGGATTATTGTCTGATAAATAATCGGCCCAAATGAACATTTTAATCTGGAAAACACGCCATTGCTGAAACATGCAGTCTTTAAGTTTAGCACTCCCGGGGCAAGAAGTTTATGCTATTACTTGCATTGAGTTGCATTACCGTTCTAACCTCACCAAAAGGGTGAAAGAACGTTTTATTACTATGCCATACAGGGAAGGCTACATTCTGTTTGTGGGAAAGGAAACCACAAATCCGAGTAAGAAAAGCATATCGCATGAAAGAAGGAAAAAACAGAACAGTTTCAAAATACTGGAAGCTAAACTATTTTTGCGGAATTATTAAAAAACACGATTGACAAAACAATGTAGTATGCGAGTGAAATTATGCGTGTGAAAGAGGAAGTGTGATTAACTGTGTTGTCAGCTTTGGCAAAATTTTGATTGAGGTAGCCTCCCGAAAGGTATGCTGCAAGTCAAAATGAGAAACGAATGCTGGAGATAAATGTGAAAGGTACCTTGGAAGTAACTGTGAAATGTATACTGGAAGTAAACGTGTAGGGAATGCTCGAAATATAATTGGACCGACGGAAGTTGACCAAGTTGTCGACGCGCCATTATCCATTAAGCCCCCACCCCCCCCCCCCCCCCGACGGAAGTAAACGTGGAAAGAACACTGGAAGAAAATGTGGAAGGAACGTTGAAATCAAATGTGGAAAGAACGCTTGAAGTAAATATGGATGGACCTCCAGAAGTAACTGAGGATGAAACACTGGCAATAAATATAAAAGTAAGCACAGAAGTAATGCTGTAAGTAAACATAGAAGGAATGATGTACGTAAATATTGAAGGATCGCTGTAAGTAAACATAGAAGGAACTCTGTGAGTAAACACAGAAGGAACGCAATAAGTAAACACAGAAGGAACGCTGTAAGTAAACACAGAAGGAACGCAATAAGTAAACACAGAAGGAACGCTGTAAGTAAAGATAGAAGATATGCTGGAAGTTAACATGGAAGGAATGCTGGAAGTAACCATAGAAGCAACGACAGAAGCAAACATAGAAATAATGCTGGAAGTAAACTTAAAAAGAATGCTAGAAGTAAATCTAAAAGAAAAAGTGTAAATTACCATAGAAGAAACATTGAATGTAATTGTGGACGGTATTTTAGAGGTAACTGTGGATAGAACACTCTAAGGAACGTCGCAAGTTTAACGTAGAAGGAACCCTGGAAGTAACTGTAAATGCTTTTACTTCCATAATTACTTCCACCCAACGTAGCTTCAGTCGTGTGGTTACTTTAATGGTTACTTCTCTTGGACGAAATAAAATGAGTTTTTTCTTACTACTAAGAAGGAGTAATCATCGAAATTAAATAAGTATAAGAGTGTAGTATAGTTCGAAGGTTAAATGAAATGTACGAAATTGGCTTGCTGCGCAATTTTCAATCATTTCATTTAACGTTTGAAGTCTTAGGCGGTGGGAATAGCTTGGTGAAAGAGCTTGGAATTTGATATCACGACTTCACACGGCCGAAAAGCTTGTGAGAATCCTTTGGGGGAAGATATCAGATCTTTTTGGTCCAAATTGATGAAATCCATTTTTTTCTTAGCAATTATGAGATGGAAACACCAATCTAGTTATCTGGTCCACTGCATTGTTGTTCGTATATAACTTTGTAATTGTTGCGTTTATTACATTTTTAATGGTGCCCAACAGAGGCTAATCATATTTGTTGCACTTCTGCTACTTATGCGGGTATGGGAGTATGAGGTAGGTTGAAAAAAAATTCAGTTAAGTTGCAGCGTACGATAATTTTTATGAAAACGTGAAAGAATGATGGTTATTCAAACATACCTTCCTAAGGTCTGGTATTTCATTGTCCTAAAGTGTTTTAGATTCCGGAATCGGCTTGGAAGTGTTACAGTGCTCGTTAAATCCCCAACTCCGGGCCAAGTTAGCATAGCAGTAAAGTGGACTATTTTTTTTAATGCAAAAAAAAATAATAATTATGAACGAAAAAAGGTGAGGGGAGATAGACGCCGCTGAGCAGTGGTCAAGGGAAGGGGTTAACGCACGGGAACCAGCCTTCACCCCCCCCCCCGACCCAAAACCCTTTTGCTGCCATTGGGAGTACCAATGTATTTGCGAGATTGTAAAAAAATGGGTCATTTAACAAACTTCAATCGTGTAGAATTGGAAACCAATTTTGTATACACTCATAGTAGACTTAACGTAATTTTCTTGCATGCACTTACAAATAAAATAAAGGGTTTGAAGAAGGGGTTTGTTCTTCTTTTCTTTTGACCTGTTGTTGCTGCACTATCATGTTTAAAAATATTTGTGAAGCGATTACGTGATATGCTTAAAGTCTGGTCGTAAAAAGATAGTATATTTAAACACGGTAGCGCAGCTCGTCTGCTATATACAGACTTGGCCATATATGGGGATAGCATCATCTGCTAGTTTTCAGCATACTTTTTTTATAAATACGTAAATATATACTGTAATATATCATAATTGCCTATCGGTACCACCATTCTAGAGGGCTGCCGTCTTCTGTTCGCTACGTACTCGACATATCCAGATACCAACCGTACATCAGTGGTTTGGCACCATGTTGTACCACACTATAAACACCATCTTTACTCGTCCCTATCTAGATACCTATGTATACGGATCAGTATGTCTCACCTCTAATCGAAACTGAATACATTAAAATGCACATCTATAAAGACATCAACTATTAAACGCTATATACCTTTAAAACATACATAACCGAAACCGAATCCAAAACTTAAACTGCAAGTACCCACCATTAAACCGGAAGTCTGTCATTACACCGTGGTATTGTGAATTCTCCTCTTCCACCGTTACATCGTGGTAGTATACTGTTTATTATTACTCTTGTATCCATTATCATTTGAGTTACCTTGTCATACGTAAAAATCTGTTATAGGTTGGTTGCTGCTTCTACTGTTACAACATTACCTTTGTCCGTGGGGTACCTTTATGGGGAAGGGCGTAACTTCTTCAGGAAGGTAATACCTACTTTCATTCAAGTGATTTCAAGTGATTTCACGTAACCCTCATTAAAATTTTTTCACTTTGCCCACTCTGTAGCCTACATTTTAAATTTGCACCCATAGTCGACCCATAAATTTTTGTCTTAGGTTTGGTTGCAAAAAAAATTCTTAACCAAATTCTTAGAAAACTTGACTGGACTTGACTTGCAACTTGACTTGCAATGTCTTCACCGCTGTTACGGGTGAATGTTTGGCACTAACCTTTTATGTATAAATTTCTATTGTAAACTTGGGGAGTGTAACTCTGGTGATTTAGTGCTGTTGCCATTTTCACATCAGTTCAATGTTGAGCCTTTAGTTTTCTAATTCAATTTCCAACGATTTTTCTTCTATTACAAAATGTTCTTCCTTTTCAAGGGCTAAACGTTTCTTAGAACTAAAGGCTTTTTTTCCCATTTGTGTTTCATCTGCTCAACACTTACTTCCGTGGCCAAATTTTCGACTGATTTAGTTTGCTAAACCAAGATTTGATCAGTGACAGAAGTATTTGCAACCGCATTCTCAATTAATTCAAATTTCGTATTCTGGCCATTGTAGTGAATGTCGTAATCATGATGCAAAGCTTGCATAACTTATTTTTGCTTGTTATGACAACCTGCCATTTTTGCACTTTGTTTGTATACGTTTCACAACAAGTAGACAATTTAGAAAGCCGATTGGAAAAGCCGATTGAAAACATGAAAATGCAGTGCCTGTATCTTGCCAGTCTGTTTGTCTTCGTGACAAAAGTTACGCCTTCTTCGCTAATGATGGATAACCGCCCTCTCCTGGGAACATCGTTCATTCCATCTGAATGATTGGACTGCATAGACTGTATCTACTTCTACCCTTCGCTCCTTGTTTTTTGAAGTTATGCGTGTGCTAGTATTTTGGTGTATCATGGGTGAGAAATGACTATTTCTGTCCAAACGTTGCCTACAATGTGGGGTCACAGTTTACTGATCTGGTATACTATTCCGATGAATACAGGAGAGCTACCATGCCATGCCTTCCGTTGATAGCGTCCCCTAAAATCCTGCTGTCATAATGAGACGCGAGCCCAAGACTAGCTGTATCTTTTGCTACATACCTCCACGGCTTAAAGAAGAAGAGGATTTGTTTGCGTACTTAAACCAATTTAATGACAAAGTCAGGTAGTAACATTTATCGATAACTACAGTTCTGGCATCACGAAATAAATAAATGCCAACTAGCCACACAAATTCAAGAATACAGTTCTTTGGGCAATACCGTTTCATCAAGCATAAACTGTGAATAGTTATTGCCGACACCAAGCCAAATTTCCAACTAAAAGAACTAACACTGCTAGTACGCCCAGCACAATTATTGAGAGCCCCATAGAAAGCCGATATCGAATGAAAATATTCATGGGAAAAAAGAGGAAAGAGCAAAGAAAATGAAGAGTAAATACTGCAGTTGGGCTATAGTCTGTAATTTCGTTCTGAGTGGGATGAGGCATTAAAGTAAGGGTAAAGACTGTTTTCTCAAATGGACGGACGAATGCATGTAGGCACAAACGTAGCATCCCCTCCCCCAAAAAATTGTGTGAAATTCCTCTTGGTCTCCTCTTCGTTTCCACCTTCGTCTCCCCACAGGCCATGTAATTTCAACCAAATACCACATAAAATATATGCTCACCCCACGGACCAAACCCCTACCCCCACAGCTTCACCCCACATATCGACCCCCTCGATACCCCATGACCCAAGGTCAAGATCAAGGTCTCGACACTAGGTCATGCATCAAAGTAAGAAAAGTCAGGATCACGAACCCCAAATTTACTATGGTCAAGGTTGCAGGTCAAGATCAAATCGGGTCACTTAACTCAAACTGGGTCACGGTCGTGGGTCATCAACAACTCGCACTTGCACCCTCCTCTCCTCTTCGATCAAAACCATGAAAATTCTACTCCCTCAGACCATGTAAATTCTACCAAACCCCATGTAAAATCTACTTTCACCACAGGACTCACCCTATCAGACCTTCCAGTTGTCCTACTTTTACCTACTTTTTTGGCGAATGTCCTACTTTTGCCCTACTTTTTAAGAAATGTCCTACTTTTCGCACTTTTAAAATATTTAAAATGCTGAAGTTCATAAATTTCCGTACAGAGGCAGACTGGAATACAATCTGAACTAACAAATATAATCCAAACAGATTGTTACAAGAGAATTAATACAGTGTTCAAGGATTGTTCTTCTTTTCCGATAATTCAGTTTCTGATATCTGCTGTGAATTCTTCATTAATTTTCTGGCGACGCTCTTACAGAAAGAATTGAGTCACTTTCGTGCACATATTTTATTAACAAACTAAATGATCTTGTATTACAATGTCTAAGGCAATTTATGAAACCAGAAATTCTGGAGAATGTCACAGGCACTGCTCTCCTGGCAATAAATGTAAGCGAAGAAAGGAATCTCTTGCCAAACGAAAATGTAAATTGGTTCTGAAACAGAAAAGACACCACTTTCAAAAAATTGGAGCGTCTTGGAACATTTGACTGCATATAACGTACAAATACATGCAACTTAGCGTACAAGAAACTGGCCAAAATATTGCTTTTAAAGAATTCAGTTTTAAAGAACCTTCAGTGCCTTCATTCGTTGCAATAAAAGCAAAATCTCCGCAACAAGCACTTCTGTGGATACTTACAATGATAGGGCATCCCTAGCGGCCACTTGAAAAAGACAAGGTAACAGATGAATGAAAGTATTACCCAGTTGATTCTGATATTTTTGATGACTTGAAAACCACAGCAAAGTCGAACTTAGGAGAAAAAAGTAGTAGTAAAATACGATTTGGCAGACTAGGAGGATAGATACCAAGATGGCCGCCCCCATGTAAACCGGAAGTGTCACCATCTTAGAGAAGACCATCAATTTGGAAGGTCTTGACGTCACATCTGGCCCACCATTTTGAATGACGTCACTTCCGGTCAGCCATTTTATGGTGTCCCAAATTGAAGTCGGCCATCTTGGGGTGTTCAATATTGAAGTCCGCCATTTTGGGGTGTGCCTAATTGAACGCGGCCATTTTGGGGTTTTGTGAATTCTTTGCTACCGGTACTTTTCCACCCTCTAACACGAGAACTGCTGGTCCTAGAGCAAAACCGCTCGGGATTTGGCTTCCCATCCCCGAAGGGAATTGGTCGGAGGGCCTAGTCTCTGTTAACGAACTAAACGTGGCTTTCTTACTGTACTGGACGTAAAATGGTAAGGTTTAAAAAGACAAACGTTTCCTTTGTTACAGTTCATAGTGCGCGCGAAGGACCGACATTAGCCAAGAGGTTGATTTATAAACATTACTAATGCCGATTTTACGGACGCACTCATTCATACGTACATCACTTATGCATACACACTGGTTGAGGTTTAGGATGGAAAAGAGAGGGGAGGGATGGGTTTGGGTAAGGATGCAGCCAGCTTTTCACATTGGTTGGACCTGCCAGAGACCGAAGTCTCCGGTGGTATAGCTGACCACACCGTGTAGATAGAGGGGGAGGATATTTTTGAAGCAACTTTTTTTGTTTCTTAGCAGCATGCGTCTCTCGCCTCTTGTTTTTTGCAGCCGCCTTGTCCTCCTCGTTCATGTTTGCTTGCCTCTCCTTCTTAGCAGCTGCATCTCTGGCTCTCGCCTCTGCCTTCTGTCCTTCGGTCATGGTCTTTCTTTTCTCTCCTTTCCGTCTCGCTCCTCCCGACTTTTGATAAAGTTTCCGTTTGTGTGCCAAATCCTGCCGTCTACTCACTATCTTCTCCTACTCCGTCATGGTTGCCAATCTCTGCCCGTCCTCTTCAACTCGACGCTTTTTCTCCACTGTGATTACAGCCGCGTACCGCTCCTTTTCAGCCTCCCTCTTACACGCCTTTCTTTGCTCCGCCCACCTGATTGGATCGTTCTGCCTTCTATGACGGTTCTTCACCAACTCGTATCTGCGGGAAGCTTTCGCATTCTCCTCTGCCGCCTTAACCGTGTTGATTTCAGCGTGAGCTCAGACCCCAGCAGCGAAACTTTCATCCTCGTTCACCTCCTCGTCACTGACTACGTCCATGTCGGAGTTGAAGTCATCCGCTTACTCCTGCCAGGTTCCAGACTGAACGTGGTCGATGGCTAAGGTGTTATCTCTGTCGGTCCGGATGAGTCTCTTATCATTGCACGGTGAGATGATGATCTTACCCAAGGAGCCTTTCGGCACTGAAGTCGTAGACAACGCCACTTTGTAGTTCTCGAAGGCCAAGTGTTCCCTCACGAACAGTTTCTTGAGTCCTTTGGCCTTCTCGTTTCGGAGTTATGGGGTCTTGATGGCGTACATCTTGGCGCAGAGCTCGACGAATTCCTGAATCGGGATGCCACCCATCTCGTACTTCATCTTCCCCAATACTTGCTTGTTCGTATCGGAGAAGAGATGGTGGTCCTGAAGATAGTTGCTCGTGTCAAAACGGCTCACGTCATGATGCATGTCATCATACATGTTATCCGTCCACACGCAGTAGCAGAGTAGTCTGGCGCAAACCCCATACTTCGGTTTGATGTATTCATAATGGAACTCGTACACGTTGAGCTTGCCGAGTTCCAGTATGGAAAAACCCGAATAGGTTGGGAGATTGCACCAGGCCTTTCGCATCCGCAGGTTTAGCTTTCGAATGGAGTGGTTGCCTGCTGCCTCTACTCGGTGTTGGCAAGGATGTATAGTTTCAACCACAATTTCTAGTTAAAGGCGAGGATTCTACGGACGTGGCGAAGAACAAAACCGTGGCGGAGATAAAACTTCAAGTTACGATAGTGTACAACGTACCGGAGTTTGTGAAGGAGGTTTGAGACGAGCTTTACGGTGGGCTTGATGTCATGGCCTAAAGAGCTTCTGCCATCGCCTGTGCCCAAGGCGAAACGTGTTCCTCCCAGATCTCAAACTTCTCCGGTCCCAGCGGGTAGTCACTGTGCGCTTCGTGCAGCTCTCTGAGGTACTCCAGGTCCACTTCGAGGATGTAACCGACATCTCCCTGATCTGGAACGATGCTCGTGTCGAACATTCAGATTTCCGCCCTCGTCAGATAACAGAACCCGTCGTAGGGAAGATAGTCGCACATCACGAGACCGTATAGGTTGTTCACGTCTAAGTCAACAATGAAGGAGGAAGGCTGATCGGGATCATGCTCTGGCAGGTATCTGTTGTTGGCTTTGGCGTGTCACTTGCTGATGAAAGAGACTCCACCATGGATATGGCACGTAATCAAGTTGTGTTTTCTCACATGGGTGAAGAGCTCCAACTTCGAGCCGGTCATCCTGAGCGTGGCTGCCCAGCTAAACCCTGGAGTGGACACGTAGTAGCACGGGTCCAACCGGTAGCAAGCGAGAGAGACCCGACGAAACTCTACGAAAACGTCTGCTAGCAGAAAGACATCGGTCAACTGATAGATTTCATGGTACAATCCGAACCTGCGCATCGACATCCGGTCCCAGACATTCTTCGTGTGAGCGTAGTCTTCATCCGAGATTCCCTCTTCGCTCAGTTCCAAGTAGAACGCGTCTTGCGGTGAAAGAACTTCTTCGTCGAAAACGGACATGTCACTGACATACTCGTACAGGTAGACGCCTTTGCGAGTCAGGAGATCTACGGCTTCCTCCTGAGCCACACCACCGTGAAACCTATTTGTGCCGGCTTATACAATCGGGAAGTTACCACTGCCGCTCCTGCGGTTATCAACCAGAGTGGACACGTCACGATCATGCTCTGGAACCTCTTGGCATTCCGCCCAATGACCTCCACTTTACCGGGAAATTTGTGCAGGGCACGCACCAAGAGGTTCATGTCGTACCCCTCCAGGTTTGGAACAGGATGGGGATGGTCTTTTGTTGACGGGCGCTCAAGTTGCATCTCGAGTGTGCCGGGCCACGATACTTCCCGCTGACGTGGTAGTGGTCCTGAACTTTACAATCTCCAATCTTTTACAAAGCGGGTCAAAGCTGAAATTCCAGTAGTGGCATCGCCGAAGGCCTGTTGTTCGCCGGGTGTTAGATCGAGCAGTTGTACGTCGTCCAGCAGGTTGTTAGCCTCGTACCGGTTTGCCTCCTTCACCATGCAATCGTAAAACACCTCCATCGCATCTTCTCCCAGGTAATATCCTTGGTTCACGATCCCCCCCTCTAGCCACACCATGACACAGCCGAAGCTGCAGGATACTTGTTGGGTGAGCTTGGTCGTGGAGCACGTGGAAGGATCGGGTTGGAAGGTATGGACGGGGCGGTTGAGACACTCAAAGTCTGTGTAGATGATTCGGGGGAAGGGGTTCTGTCAGTTACAGAATCGAAAGCTGAGCTTGTTTTTACTGGGTTCTCGGAAGCTGAGGGCTTGAGCGGGGTTGATCTTCACGCATTCTTCTTAGTGGGTCAACAACATCCACTCCTTTCCATACCCGGTGAAGCAGTTTCGAGAGTAGAATTTAGCGTTCTATTAGCCTTTTCTGCGGTATCGCAAGAGTTTGAGGATGTCGATGATAGCGCAGTAGTAGGTGTTGAGTGGGGCATCACCGATATCTTCGCCTACCCCCTCTTCGTCATCATCGTCTTCCGCCATCAACAGGAGAAGATCGATGGGCTGGCCGGAAATGGTTTCAGAGACGTGAAGAGGGTGAAGTTTGACTTTCGTCGGTGTAGCCTATGACGTTTATTGAAAGGTCGTTCGTCCTCTCGAAAGCATTGATTTGGTTCAACTTCACCAGAAACGAGAGCATTGACGTATCGAGCATGCTTTCAAATTCCACGTAATCTTCGGGTCTCATGCTTCGTAATTCTGGGCCTGCAGCAAGAACCGAGTAGAGGAAGCATTTCTGGTCGTCTAGGTTTTGTATGTTGACCACCGCCGCTTTCTTACCTGTCATCCCCTTAGGCAGCGGAATGTAGGAGGAGGCAGGCAAAGGTTGGTGTTTCGCCACTCTGACGGTCAGCTGCTTTACGCGGGATAAAACCCATCTGCTTCCGCAAACGCGTCGATGGATCTTTGGATCTTGTCGAATATTTCGTCTACCAGAGTGGGGACGTCGTTCGGGTTTAAAGCTCCGAGTATCTGGACCAGAATCCAGCCTCGGTGACGGTGGTCTCATGGATGAACTCTATCCCCAAGCAGATCTGCGCTTTGCAGTTCACCATCTGGTCCAGGCAGGCAATCAACAGGCTCTGGATGGCCAGACGCACTGACAACAGGAGGGGGAGTGGGTCGGAAGCGGGGAATCCGTCTTAGTCTTAGGATAGCATCTCATTATGACAGCAAAGAGGAACACAGGGGACTCAAAGACAAGGTATCCCCGCTGTAGTCATTGGCATGACAAGTCTGATTGGCTAGGATCGTGACGTCATGAATTTTAAGCATAAAGAGTGCAATAAAGCATTATTGTGTTGGACTAATGCAATGTTTGATATTATCGATTTCTCATACCGTGTCTTTTGCAAGAAAATCCGCAGTAACTGACTAGCAAAAAAAAATGACCATTGAAAGCCTGCTCATTTTGAAACTCATCCTAAATATTAACGGTGAATTCTCGGATTTTACTGACCAGGGGTCACCCACGAATAACACAGAATTTAAAGAAAAAGGTAACGGACCAAACATGCTGTAAAAAAAAGAGCATCTCTCCTGTAATGCATATTTTCAGTGGTTGCCAATACTTGACCTGCACTTGCCAAAGAATTACCCAACACAAAATTCAGTCGAACAAGGCCACTATCTTGTAGCGAGCATGTATTTTTGGCTGATTACCTAAACCCAACCCGCGCTGGCAAAAAAATTACCCACTGAGTATTAGAACAAGCACAGAAAACCCGTGGATAACACAGATTTACGAGAATTACCAATTTCTGACCCCCACCCCTCCACAAGTGAAAAAAAATCTACCAAGGCCAACCCAATTGCCAGTACCTTATCGGAAGGTTACCTACACCCAACCTACGCATGAGAAAAATTACTGACCCCAAAGTATGGTAGAACATATAGATTTTGTAGGATTACCAATTCCACACTTGCAAAGAAAAACTAATCCAACATGCAATAAAAAAAACATGGGATGCCCATGCACCCATTGCACATTACACACATTTTTGTGGATTACCCACACCCTGCTCACGCTTGCAAAAATATTACCCCAACCAAATACACAATCGAACGAGGACGGAATAGCCATGGTTAACCCTTAGGAAATATAAATTTTAGCTGGTTACCCTTCCCTAACCCACAAATATGACAACATTGCAGCCCAGCGTGCAGTAGCTGAAGCATGGGTCAGCCATAGGTCAACCATAGTTAACGTAGGTTGTTGCACGCCATCCAAACCAATACCCAACTGCCACAAAATTTAACCAAATGACACCACGATAGAACAAGCATGGGTCACCCCAGTGTAGTGAATAGACTTGCATACCTCTATTCATAACCCCCAAAAATGAATTTATTCCCCTGGTTTTTGATAATGTAGAATTTACTGTACTGAATAGTTCAAATATGGAAATGATTTTATTTATTTTTATTTCTGTAGGTCTTGGTTTCATCCTTTTTTTCTGTCTGTTTTGTGTATTTCCGACTTGCTGTGTGGTGTGCATAGCTGCAGCTGTTGGATACGCTATTTATTACTTTATTCATCGTAGCAATCAGTAAGTATGCTATTTAATTAAGCCGCCAAGTACATATTATTAATTGTAACATGCTTAATTGTTGTCAGTTACATGGTTGTTTTAAATTGAAAAAGGTGGCTCGCCGGTAAACGGTCTTTGAGTTTTGCTGATGTCAGTCTACTGAAGAAATTCTCCAAACAGTGAAAATACTTGCAAATCGTTGTTAACTGGGTGCGTAGAGTCTAGTAAAGAAGAAAACCTCAACATTAGAGTCTAGGAACGTGCCCATTATGGATAAAAGTGCACCAGCATTAATTTATGTTGTGTTACTGACCAAGGAACTAGCTAGCTAGCCAGTTAAGGCCAAGACTCGCGTATTAATTCTCATAAGATATCAAGATACCTATACAGCTCGAACTGTGTCCTAAATGTTTTTGTTTCACGTTATGCTTTTGCTTTGTTGACGGTTAAGATGTTACACCAAAAAAAAAAAATACTACGTTTTTTGGGGGGGTTAAATCACTCCTTAGATGGTGGCCATTTTAGACTTCTTCCGCCTCTTAGATTTTTTTTAGACGTTTAGTATCTTGTTCAGCATATCTTCCTGGGTAAAAAACAGTAAAGTTTACTTCTATTACAAAATCGTCAGGGTATACATGTATATTGACTAGCCTTTTATACTGATAACTGTATTGGTTGAAATCAATCAGTAAAACAAAGTTCCTTTCCGTCAAATGAAAACGAACATTCAGCTAAAGATGTCCGGAACAGTATTACGTGTTTTAACACCATAACATTAACATTATTATACTATGTGACTAGAGGAAGCCCGTCCTCTGGACGGGTGTAATAGACGTGCGCATGCGTATGTCCATGCTTCATGAAAGTAAGATTCTTTGATCACTGTTTTGCGTTTACTGGCTAACAAACACTGATTTTGGTTCACTTCGCTCACTCAATCAGCACGTCTCTCCTACCACCATAAAATCTTCTTCCCCCTTGCCTTCTTGCCTGCAGTGACAGCGTGGTGATGCCAAATTATTATTACGGGAACTGTGAACAAGTTACTGCTTATATCCAGTTTAGCATCCTGCCGCCCGTCACTCATGTTTACGTCCATGCTTCATCAATATTAAGTTTCTTTATGTCAAGTTTGCGCATACTGGATAACAAACGCTGATTTTCGTTCGCTTAGCTCACTTAATCTGCTCATCTCCCGTACCAATGTAAACCCTTCTTCCCTCTTGTATTCTTGCCTGCAGTGACAGAGTGGTGACACCGAAATTGTATAACATGCACTGTGAACGACTGCTTATTTCCAGCTTGGCGTCCTTCTCATGTCTATCGTAAAAATGACTTCCCTTAATTTATACAATACAATTAGTTAACGTAGATAGATTGCCACGAAATCCCAGGGTGTTACGTATCCAGGACGTTGTTTAGTCCCAGGCATCCCAGGGGATCCCAGGGCAGCACTGCCTAACTGTTAATTGTTAGGGCAGCACTGTCTAATTAACACATTACTTGCAAAATGAATTTATTTAATGTTTAGCACAATGGCTGCTCCTGGGGGGGGGGGGGGGAGTTCCAGTCCCACACACGACCACCGCTACCACCAAAATCGGTTTTTTGATGGGAAAATTTGCTGATCTTCCTTATAAGAAAACTCACCCACACCCAGTGACGTCGCTAGGAGTGGCCAGGGTAGGTCATGACCCTCTAAATATTTCAGCCCCCCCTCCCTGCTCCTCCCCCCGAATCCACCACTAGAAAATGAAATAAAAAAAACTTTCAGGGTAAACTTAAAACCAAATGAATGACCTGAGCTTTTATTTTTTTACTTCGTTTTATTTTATTTATTTATTTTTTTCGAAATATTATGTGTAATTTATTTTGTGTGTTTATGCGACAGTCCTAGAAAAAAAAGTCCTTGTCCCACTCTGTCGGCCCCGAAACAATTCAGCCCTGGCACCGTCGCTGCCCACACCCCTTGGTCCCAGACTTTACAAAAAAAAAAAGATTTTTATCGTGAATACGAACACTTGATGGTGGGGTAGTGGTCGCACATGGAACTGGCACCCTTCTTTGAAGAAAAAAGGAAATAAAAACTCAATATTTCTATAACCTTCGAGCATTTATAATATATTTCACTAACCATAGAGCATATACGAAGATGATAATTATATTAGCTAATTCAGTGGTTCCCAACCAATTGTACAGTATACCTCCCCATTGGGACTAGCGGGCAATGCCGCCCGCGGCCCTCCCCCCGTGCATAAAAAAAATTGCTGTGAATTTTTTTTTCACTACAGTGAGGCAGTGTTGCCACTCATGAGAACAAAAATGTCTAGAATTTTGGCTGTAGATTGCGCAAAAAATCTGCAGATATTTAAAAATGAACATTTTCCCTTCCTCATACAATTTAACGTCTTTTGTGATGCATAGTTAAAAAAAAATCGTCACTGATCTTTAGACCGCATTACTCACCTTCGCATTCTCGCAACTAGAAGCTAGAAATCATCTGAAATTCCAACATGGTGGTGATTTTAGCTTTGCCGTCTCGCAACGAAATCAGTCAATGATGCGAGTTCAGAAGTGACTGGGAAATTGTTTCGTCAGGAGGAATTATTTGTGTTATTGTCACTGATTATAAGATTGTAAGCATTTACTGGAACGATCTCGGATTTACCTAATCCAGGTGGCGTTGTTACCGGCACCTTCCCATCACGATTAAATTCTAGCTGCGAGAATGCAAAGGTGATTCGTTGCGTAAGATGTGCCCTTATAGAACGGCGCCGGCAGCGGCTCGTACCTCCCCTGCAGGTGCTCCACGACTCCCAAGGGAGGCCCGCCTCACCGGTTGGGAAACGTGGAGCTAATTTATACCTGGCTAGTGTTAGCTACACCTCCTACCTATCTTAAACCAATAACCCATATTCGGCGCTTGGACGAGATTCGAATTCGCAAACGTTTGATTAGCAGGCTAACACTCTAACCACCAGGCTAGGCTCACTTGATGAGCACCAGCTATTTTAAAAAGTATTATAAAATAATAATGACAATACCCTTAATCCTGGTGTTTGCTGATTTGTATTGTTGCCTAATACTAATCTTAAAAACAATGAAAAACAATGAAACTGGTCATTCGGGGCCCCGTTGTATTTAGTAATGCAGTGAGTTCATAGCCTCGGGCTAAGGCTCCAAAATAAAAGTATCTCTCTCTCTCTCTCTCTCCCGTAACTCCGCAATGTCACGGTCAATCGAAATTCTGCCTTAAGGTGCAAAACTGCACCACGGCAGCTGTCCATAGACACAATTCGCACCATCACACACCAAATATTAACGAAGGAGACGCGGTAACAAAATTCATAAAAGTTCTGCTCGGAAAGCTTTTAATACTGGTGTTTGCTGATTTATATTGTTGCCTAATAACAATGTTTAAAACAATGTAAAACAAATGAAACTGGTCATTCGAATCCCCGTTGTATTTAGTAATACAGTGAGCACATAGCCTCGGGCTAAGGCTCCAAAATAAAAGTATCTCTCTCTCCCCCGTAACTCCGGAATGGCACGATCAATCGAAATTCTGCTTTAAGGTGCACACGCACCATGGTACTGTCCATAGACACCATCCGCACCATCACACACCAAATATTAACGGAGGAGATGCACGAACAAAATTCGCAAAAAAGTTCGGCGCGGTAGGCTTTTAATATATACTAGAAGAAGCCCGTCTTCTGGACGGGTGCCCATGCTTCATCTAAGTAAGATTTTTTTAATCGCTATTTTGCGCATACTGGCTAACAAATGCTGATTTTGGTTCACTTCGCTTACTCAATCAGCACGTCTCCCTTACCACCATAAAACATTCTTCCTCCTTGCCGTCTTGCCTGCAGTGACACCATGGTGACGCCGAATTTCTATGACATGGACTGTGAACAACTGCATATTTTGAGTATGGCATCCTGTAGCCCGTTTGTCATGTGTATGTCCATGCTTCATCAGACTTAAGTTTCTTTAATCACAATTTTGCGCGCACTGGCCAACAAGCGCTGATTTCGTTCGCTTCGCTCACTCAATCAGCGCGTCTCCCTTACCACTGTAAACCCTTCTTCCATCTTGCCTTCTTGCCTGCAGTGACAGCGTGACAATGACGAATAACCCCTTCAAACAACTGTTCTTAAGAGATGTTTTACAATAGATCTTTTGGAACGGCGCGATAGCCATTGTTGCCCAGACAATGGATTGCCAAGGAATATGCTGTTCATTGTTATCGCTATCGGTATATTCAGTCGGTTAAAAGCCTTCAACCTTGGGCCATTCGGAAACAATCGCCCGCGGGCTTGAGCATTGTTTCCGAATGGCCCTCGGTTTTCGGGCATTAACCTTTGCTGAGACCAATTCCTATCGTCCAAAAGAAGAATGCAGATAATCCGTTCAGTGAATGGAAGCTACGCGTAATAGAAAAATGTTCTAACAAGAAGAGCAACAATGGCACTATATTTCATTGCGGAAGTCCGTCTACATAAAGAACTTCTGTGTAAAGAAGAGCTCCAACAATAGCCATCTTTCTGTGGTGGTTACGAAGTTAGTATGCAGAACAGAGCTCCATGGTAACCGTCTTTTTTGTTCATATGGCAGAAACCCATCAAAATGAAGAATATGTACATATAGAAGCGTTCCGTGGTAACCACTGTTCCTTTTCTTATGGTAGAAATCCCTGTACATAAAAGAACCATGTATAAAGAAGAGCTCTATAATAACCATTTCCTTTTCATATGCTGGAAAATTCTGTACATGAAGATCCTCTGCCTAAAGAAAACCTCCGAAAAATAATGCGTTCCTCTACTATACTGGAGATTTACGTACTAAAACAGCTATCAGAAGCATCCACCAAGAAACAAATGTATTATTTAGACTAAAAAAAAGGCACACCATAATCATAACCTCAAATTCAATGTCATTCACTGAGGAGTACAAACCTTTCGTTAAAAAAAATTTTCTTGAATAAACCCGAAATGTAGATTTCGTTGGATTATTGTTTCTTGTATATACGTACTGTACATAATATTTTTACACTGTGCGCAAGAAAAGTTGCCGTTAAGTCACTCGCAGTCACTCAAAGAACCATGTTTTGGAAAATTAAGTGGTTCGATGTAAAGAAATTGTACTAAAATTGTGAATATGAGGTTGCATTTCGCTTTCCAATTGTGATGTCAAATGCTGACATCCTTAAATAGCGATGTAGGAGTTTTCAGTTCAACCATCTCAAGATGGGAGAATTAATTTTAACCCAAGCTCCGATTGTCGGAAATGGGTTTACGAAAATCGAGGCATTTTTTAATAATAAAAAATTGCATACGGAAATAAACCAAAATAAACCAGTTTATCTCAATGATTATGCTAAAAACAAGTCGATAAAATAATACTATACGAGTGTGCCATTTACTTAGCTTTTTCCTTAAGCTTAGAACAAAACACGAAAGAGTGGACAAAAAAGAATTATTCATCTAGTAAAAATGTTTTTTTTTATGGTGTGTGTTTTTTCCCCAACCTAATTACAATATTTTCAGTGTCCTAATCTTTCGTTAATTATTTTAATTGCAGAGCTCGACGCCAGAATCAGGAATAAATTATATTTTCCTGGCGTGTGAAATGGAGGAAGTATAATGAATCCGGAGCATTAATGAAACCTGCAATGAAAAAAAAAAAAATAAATAAAATTTTGAGGCTTTGTTGTACCTTGAGTTATTGGCAGAACGTTTTCTGCTAAAATGTAAAACTTAGCACATAAATTTTTGTGTGGAAACCCAACACGATAACAAAATTCATTAAATTAATAAATCGTTTGTGTCGTAATGTTTCGTACAGTTGTCGTCTATGTGTGCAGTACAAGGCGGCAGGCAACTAAACGTTGTCATCAGGGTGTATTTTGTATCTACATTTTAAAACGGGCAAAACGAAAAGAAAAAAATTACTTTTGCATTTCTGACAAAAACATAGAGACGATGAAATTAAGCCACAATATGCCATATAAGAAACAGCTATCGAGTAGCTTTTTCTACAATGCGGATGAAGGAAGATACAACGAGTACACAATGTGTGCATGCCATTCTGGGGCAGGTTACGTTGACTGGTGAGATGGTTTGCTGTCCTTAGACGGATTAATAGCCTGGTGTATAAAATCACCTGAAGAGACGTTGTATATTGAAGAATTGAGTAAACTACCAAAAAAAAAAACTGTAAAAAATAGAATGCATTATGTTGAAAGAATGGGAGGGGGTAGGTTCGTGGTGTTGCTGTTGATGCTGTTAAAATGGTTGAATTTTATTCGTGTATTTCATTCTAATCAGTCTTTATACTTATTGAGGTTTACAGTATCAGAGTCAGTGCTGCTTGATAAATGTTTTGAGAAAAAAATGTATAAATGAAGAAACAAAGCCTTGAAGACTCGTATGGTTGGTGTATGGGTGAAATATCTCCACGAAAGGTCTTCAATCGTTAATTGAAAGAGCAAGTGCATGAAGGTATAAGCCACTCTCCAAAGGAATAAGATAAAACAATGTCGTGGCCAGCAAGGGCAAGCCGTATAGGTTATCAGCCACTTTCCGAGGTGTGAGATACAACAATTTCAAGGGCAGCGGGATCGAGTCTTATAGGCTATCAGTTATTTTCTGCGGCTGTAATAAATTTATTGGGGCTGTTTCCCGAAGCAATGCTCCCTCCTTAAGAATAATACACCCATAAATTCAATATCACAATCAAATTTCAAACGCACCTACTACATACTACCGGCTTTCATGCAAAATATGCCGTTTGTCTCTCCAAACATTTCTGGGCAGTGAGATAAAACAATGTCAAGACCCACAGGACGAGCCATTGTTGTATATAATAATCATTTGAATAACAATCACTGCACGGACGATCATTGTTGTGGACTCAACAGCAAACGGAGAAATGGGCAAATCAGCCACACTAAGAATAACAACTGTCGTCCTCCAATTGAAAACACTATTTACGTCCCTATACCACGCGCAATGGCTGTTTGCTGTGACGTGCACATCACGTGATTGGGCTAGTCCAATCAGAAGTGACGTCACAGCAAACAGCCATTGCGCATGGTATAAGAAGTCAAAACACCAGGGTTTTCGAGGGTGGGGAGCAGGCATGGAGGTAATATTCATTATTCAGACCACACAATGGGAGGAATACGGGACAGGACCGCTATTTACTTCCATAGATAAGAAGACCAAAGAACACCCAGGATTCTAAGGATGGAGAGCTGTGATGAGGGGATTGAAGGTGGCTAGACCACACAATGGTGGAAATATGGGGAGGGGCAGGCGTGTCGGGCGACAGAGGCTACAGGCGGAAAATCTGACCACACAATTGGTGAATATGGGGAGGAGGAGCTTGGGGGGAGGCAACGGGAGGCAAGCGTTGCACTCCTCACACCACACAGTGGAACCTCGGGTGATCTGCCACCGCCAGGAGCTGAGGAAGCACCTAACACACACAATGCCTGGCAGCTATTCCAGATCCATACTATCCCTCAACTTGAAAGAGACACTCCTCACATCGCTAAAACAATGACTCGCTGTGGCACTCTTGCTTCGAGCCGACGAGGACGCCATTTGCCCTTGCTGCTCTTTGAAGTGACTAACTCTGCCCCTATGCCTTTGGGGCAGCCAGAGGGCAGCCAGAGTAGCCCGGACTAGGATCATTGGCAGAGAACTGTGATTCAATCCCAGTACCCATTTGTGTTAAATGAAAAATGGAAGAAAGCAAACGAACATTAATTAAATGAAACTGCTTACAAAACAACATCTCAAACATAAGAAAATATACTTCAAGTTTTCGTGTTAATGACAACATTGTAACTGCTTTTACAATCACGGAATGAACGACTTCCCCACTCACTCTTCCCACTCCAGCTTTTTTACTACCTCCTACCTGTGCTTGATGTGATGATGTGATGATGTGGTCGCGACAAGTTCACATGCAGGCAGAGTCGTTTCGTCATCAATGGGCGGGGACTGTTACCACGCACGCCATCTATGGATAGAACGACGAAGCTTCATTCCTAAGCAAGCGATCAGGGCATGGTCTGTTCGGTAATAATTTGCTAACTTCCATTTTGCACGGTTCTGAAAACTTACTTACTGATGGCGCTGCAGTAAAAGTGAGCCGAGAATGCCAGCGATGTACAATGTGAATGTGTTGGACGAGCACTGCCGTTTGGCGTTTGAGAAAGAATACCAAGGAAATTACAGCAGATAAAAAAATCCAATAAGAAAGAAATTCTTATTGCCAATAGAACAATAGGCTAGCAACAATAGGCTAGAACTTCAGCTATTCTTTATCCCATGAAATATGATTTATTAGCAGTAAAAAGGGAAAAATCTGACGCAGGGCCGAAGCCACTAGTGGCCCCCCAACCATCCAAGAAACACATACTGTTGGCAAATTTGAGTTGTCGAATTGGCAAATTGAGATAAATTTTTCCTGCAAATTCCCGTTTCCACGAGTACTGGTTAATTATTACCATCATTTGGTCAGTTTGAAAGTAAAGTTTAAAATAAATTTTTTCCCATCAGTTTTCGCAACACTTCTGTGTAGCGTGGGAGTAAGTAAAACGCTGCCCCTGATCATTTCTGGTTGCTTCCATGCAGCTCTCCTCATATCCACGTGGGGAAAAAGAAGCTCCGCGAAAATTTGCGTAGTTGGCGAAATTTACTTGGCTGTTTTGTTTGCTATGTCACCACCATGACTTAAAAGTATCATAGATAATGCAGAAAATAAAAACAAAAAATGCACAAAACGGTATCCCACCTTGTTTGAAGTCGTTAACAATTAACTTTGCGAAAATCGTACACGGTTGGCAAAACTAAAAGTTGAATTGGCTATTTTACTTCTTATAGTTCTTCTTCTGTTAGACAGTGCCGCTCAGAAGGGGTTTCAGCGTGGAGCAACTCGTAACTGGTATTTTGAGAGTGTAGAAAATTACTGATATATTAATATACCAAAACGCAACATCACTGCCAGGATTTAAAACGTTTCTTAGGTAATGCAGAAACATCAACAAACGCAGCATAAAACAAAACTTAGAAGGGCTTCTGCCAAGTTATAGCCGTCTGAAGTTGTGATACCGAATAAATTCTCAAAAATTAATGCAGAGTTGCCTATTTGATTTACTAGTCTGCCAGCCCATCAGTGCCTTGGTTTTAGTTAAAACAGAAAGAGAACTAAAGCCGTACTTCATGAAAAATGATGGGTACAGTTGGCAAAATCAGAAACCGAGTTGGAAAAATTGAAAAAAATTTCAAAAATTTCACGATAAGAGTTCATAAGATATTAAAGGACAAAAGCTACCCAAAGGCCACGAAATGAGGGCAAAATTTACCCTAAGAGACCGGTAATTATGTTTCGCCTGGGACGCCGGAGGAAAGGGGGAGTCGTGAAGTTTTGGACCCTCTCAAGGGGGGGGGGGGGGGCATAAATTGTTCAAACCCCTCAAACGGGGGGTGGTCAAAAACACACTGACTAACTGGAAGAAAAAATCATTTTTGGACCTCAAAAATGGCACTTTCAGCAGTCAAAATTTCCGAAAACGGCTTAGCTTCAGAGCGTTTACTAGGTTTTGAAGCTATTAGTACCATTACTCGCAAGTATATTTTTATTTAGTATAGCATCAAAGTCGAAGCTTTTCTCCAATAATACCTCAAGTTGTTTTCAACAAAATTGAGGTAAAAGGTTTCGCTATTTCTTTCGTCTTTAGACGCTCTGTTTTTTTTTAATTGGAGCATGTTTTTGTTTTATAATGTGAAAGTTTATTTTACAATAATACCCCTCTAGGCCTTGTTGTTTGCGATAAAACTGAGAAAAAGATTTCATTATATTTCATCCTTCGATAGTCCATTAAAAAAAAATTCTTCATCGCTACCCCTCCCCTGCTGCCCATGCTTGCACACAGGAGTCATCGTCGTTCATTTTAGCCTAAGGTCCAAAATGTACAATTAAGCCAACCCCCAATCGTCAATGGCCAGCTGGCCTGTTCATATAATTTTAAACTGAACTCGGTTTAATTTAATTTGGAAAAAAAATATCCTGCCATCCTAAAGAATGAATTTAAAAAATCACCAAAATTTACTTGATAATTTGTTGCTGCTGTGTTCACTGGAGGCCAGTAACAAGCACTAAAATAGCGTAAAATGCTTCAGCTTCGGGGGCTCCCCGGACCCTACTGGCGGAGCTTACAGCGCTCCCCCACAACCCTATCTGAGTTGTGCCGGAGCCCCTAAATAGTACTTTGCTGGTAACAATAATGTCATTTTTTAAACCTGTTGGCAAAGTCATCAGATGAGTTGGCAAAATGAGAGTCCCCCCCCCAACCAAGTGCCCTTCGTACGGCCTTGGTCTGACGGCAAATTAGAACAGCGTTACATGTTCGTTGTTCGGCTTTTCTGTACAGCTTTGTTGGCATGGCAACCATCCGCCTCATATGTCGATGAGCAGAGCGCCCGCGTCCAACAATTTTCAACAAAGCATAAAAGCTAAATAACAGAGAACTTTTACATTTACGTAAGAAACAGTTATTTTTTTCCCTGTGTTCTCCTTCTCTAAAATCCCCAGCTTCTTTAGATTTTTTTCGTCCGGTGATCGCTTAGGAATGAAGCTTCGTCGTTCTATCCATAGATGGCGTACGTGGTAACAGTCCCCGCCCATTGATGACGAAACGACTCTGCCTGCATGTGAACTTGTCGCGACCGCTTGGTGCATCTACAACCTGTACCAGAAACGGAAAGCTACACAAGCGCTAAAAAATGCTCGTCGCGCTAAACAATGCATTTCCCTATCATTCAACAAGGCTCGTTGGACTTCACTTTACCAACGTATAGGTCATATACCATGCACTCAGTCGTAATCTACCTTACACTACTTATAAAGCTAAATTACAAGCTAACCCTTGTAAGCACCAGTATGCACAAGCCACCACCACATGACAACTACATAGCATGACACCATAACGGAAGTCAAATGAATTCAAACAAATTCCAAGCGTCCTGCCAACACACCATTGGATGGACGTTAAGGGGGTGCCCAGCCAAATACAGACTAGAATTACTTTGTAAACCACTGGGTGCTTTGTAGAAACCAACGACTCTGTGCAGGGAGCACGTATCAGGCTCTGAATGTGGGGAACACCCCGAGCGATGCAACCAACGGGTCAACCCCGCCACTGAGAACGAAGCACCGCTTTGCCATCCAGCGGAGGCTGAGAACTTCAAAACTGAGAGCTTCTCGGACATTCTAGAACTTTCCATTTCCCATAATACCCTTGTTATTTCACGGTTGTCTGGGGTTACCAAAGCATATTAAAAAAACGGAGACATTCCCTCTTGACCCCCTTCTAGATGGTGCTGGCTCTTATAGGATCCAAAAGCATAGCGAAGTTAGTGTTAAAATTTTCAGCCATCCTAACACCACGAAGGACCTCCCCGGCCATTCCAAAAACTCAGGAGATCACCCACGTCACATCCAGGGGTGCCCCAGACCCCAATCCCTCCATGGAGGACACCCCACGGAAACTCGCTCGCACGGGTGCTTACTGAACAAGGCCGTGTGAGTTTGAGTTTGAATTTTATTGAGTGAAATGGGCCTTTAAGCCATATGGTCACACTACAATCTAACTTAGACACTACTTAAACACTAACACACAAGGTCTCCATCGTCTCGCCCCTGACTCAGGAAACCCCCACCTACCAGTACAGGTGGTGGGACCCATAGAACCTGCCTTAATGGATCCCCCCCTATCAAAAATCGGCACTGAGTCACCCAGCACAAACAATCGAAGAGGAAGTGCTGGACAGTTTCCGGACAACCCCCACACATGCACATTGGCCACTGGACCCACCCGAGACGGGCGAGGTGAGCCTGTAGGGGAGCATGACCCATACCTAGCCACGACATCAAGCCAGCATCCCGATGAAAGAGGCAGTCCAGGGCAGTCGGGGTAGTGGTAATAGATGCTGGATAAAGAGCCACCTACCTGTTGTGCCAGCAACCCAAACTGCGTCCCATTCCTTCCGAAAAACACCAACAGCCACTGGACGACGGTCACGAGGGCTCACAGTAAAGGACAGCCCACTACACCCATCACAGGCACCCCAGCGAGCCATCATGTTAGCCAGCTCATTGCCTAACACATCCGAGTGACCCTTCACCCAGCCAATTGACACAGCTACCTCCTGGAGCCCCAAATTGAACACCTTCCATCCCAACTCCTGCACAATAGGGTGCAAGCATTGTGCTAAGAAAGCATCACCTAAGAAACCCAGCCTCACCAGCGAGTCTGTCAACCCACAAAATTCCGGGAACTGCAGGTCCACTCCAATGTCAATGGCCACTGAAAGCACCACCAGTTCCCCAAAAAAGGCGGACGGGAAGGCTCACAAAGTAAGCCTGTACTCCGACCGCACTTTCGGGACATGCACCTCAATTACCCAAGCCCAGATGGCACGATGGAGGCATCACAAAAGACCTGAGCACAAGCGCTGGGCAACTGTACAGGAACCTCAGGTTCCATTACAACAGCCGCCTCAACGCCACTCCACAGCCATGGGGCTGAGGGACGGACAAAGACTGGCACCGGGAGGGAACCCAGGGGATTCTGTCATACAAGAGAAGCACCCAACTCTGGGGATCTGAATAGAGAACTGGCCCCAGGCGGTAACAGCCCATAATAGGTGAGGACGTAAGCAAGAGGGACCAATTAGCCCCTCATGATGGCAAGCAGGCAAAGCCTCACCAACAACTTCTTCGCCCAATATATCAGTGGTCACTCCTTGGCGTCAACGTGAAAAACAAACACCGGAAACAAACAGCCAGTGACCACATGAAGACAGTCATTTAGTGCCACCTGCAGCTCACCTATGGCCTGCTGGGAAGAAGTCAACAGAGGAGCTTGGAAATCAACAAAAGAGTGCAGGTACACTTTATAAAAATTAACAAGTATGCTGCATCTTGCAACAGACCGATTACCAGACAGAGACTTCAACACACCAAGCCGGTTTGCCATGTTCTTGCAAACAGCAGCCATGTCGTGCACCCATGTTAGCTGTGAGTCCTGCCAGAACCCCACGTAACGGACCTTATGGGAGGACCACACCAAGATACCATTCACTTGGAGGGCAGCCTCACAGGCCTGACCCCACCTGAACACCATGAGCTTCGTCAGGCTGAAGGCAGCTGGAAGCTAGAGCTCTGGAACCACCATTTATAGCAGACTCCAAAGCCACCAAAATCGCCGGAAGATCTTTTCCCGTGATTCAGACTGCCACATCGTCTGCATATGCCACCATGCTGACAGCCAAACTCATTTCCACCAGAATATAATATTGATAACAATGGCAAAGAGCAATGGGAGGCAGCCACCCTGCGGCAATCCCCGACCAGTCATTCTCACCCCAGACCAGAAGAAGCCAACCTTCGTGGCAAAGGCCAGCAGGCCAAGCAAAGATAGTATAGCCATCCTAACCTTAAGACCAACCCCTAACCCGCCCAGTTCAAGCCCGACACACAGCACATCGACCATATCATATGCCCCCCTGATAGCCAGGAACACGGCCACAGCAAAACAGTCATTTAGCCATGCCTCGTGTATCCCAGATTCCAAGAACAGCGTCACGTCCTTCACTCCTCGGTGCTTCAAAAAACCAAACTGAGCGCCAAACAAACGCCCAGCACCTTCCACCTGCCACAAAACCTATTCACCAGAACCCTCTCGCACACTTTATGAGCACAAGACAGAAGAGCGATCGGGAGGTAATTGGCCACAGCTGACCACACCTTATGCCTACCAAGACCCGGGGCAAAATCGAAAACAACCATGAACCTCCCTGATACCACCGTAAGCTCAAACCAACGGGAAACAGTGGGCACCCAGCAGTACCGTTGCCATCACGATGAGAGCCATGCACGATCGGTGCCATGCACGATGACCACTACAGTGCAATGAATCATCCACCACACAGGGCGCAGACACAACCTTTTCTGAGAGCCACCCACACCCCCACGCTACCTCCCCTGTCCATATCCGAAATCATCTAGAACAGCAGGATGCTGGGGGAGCGACAGGCCAGGGGACTGGGAAGACCTCCATTTCCATGTTAAAAAAGAGTGTTTGGATAGTGGTCGCTGCCTCTTAAATCATCGCTGCCTTCCAAAGAAAAAAAATGGGAAATGGATGGGGAGCACAAAAATTAATCCAGTACCAGTACTGACTCCTACATCCCCACCCCCATACTACTGGAAGAAGATCGTGAACCCATCTTGCAGCACTTCAAGATCAGCTGTTCAAGATCAGCCCCCCAAACAATTCAGTCCTGACCCTGTCACTGCGTAAAGCGAGAATAAATATATATTAACAAAAGGTGGTCAAACGATTTCTAGCAGGGGGTGCAGAGCGAGGCATAAAATGTGAATGTCCCACCCCTCTCCTCCCCAAAAAATTGTTTACGCTTAAGTGAAGTTATTCTTTGCTTTAGGTTATAACAAGCAATTAAATTCGTGTTCTGTGTCGTCTGCTTCTGTCTTTATGCTTGTTACATCGTCTGCTTTTTTTTCTATCAGCTCAAGAAGTGTGTGTATGTCGACGAAATATAATTAGGAAGTTGATTTCATCCGTTCCAAATTTGACCAAGCTAAAAATGTCAGGTTGCAATATCGCGACTTAGTTTAATTAATTCGTGGTTTTCTTACGTCTTGTAATGAAACTAACGCAAGCAATTACAACGAAATCGATACACGCCTTATCTCAATGGTGTCACCATTTTGGAAATCCGACACGGACAAGTAAAGCTGAAAGAGCCATACTCCTGTCATTGGATTGAACTGATTTGTAAAGGGCCAGGGCAACTAAGCCATCGGCTCCAGAGACTTCACCTGTACCACATGCATTTCGCAACCTTTAGCTGAAATGGAAGAAAAAAAGAAAGCAAAACATGGTGTAGGAGAACGGTGGTAATTCGGCACTACGAATATTAATTGGACCTGAATTAACTTATTCACAGTAAATAAACTTAGTTACTTACTAGGCGAATGTTGCGTTACAACAAACTTTGTACAACTCTTTCACTGTTGGACCATTGTTGCAGCAGTGGATTTATATCATGAAGACATGCTGCTGCAACAATGAAACCGTTGTCTTACCATTAGTAAGAACCACGGTAGGCGCGTGGGTCTCTTACTTACATAAGTAAGAAAACGAAGGTCTTTGGTTCTTACTTAAGTAGTAAAAATACAATCGCTGTCCATGTTTACGTATCCCAAATAGTTTCTAAAGCATTATTAAACTATTTCATACTTTAAATTAACAACTATTAATTTAAAAAATAAGAAATGAATTCTTGGCATAGAAAACGAAGGCGTGGGGTTCTTACTTACGTAAGTATCTCACCAACGCAATCAACGTTTACGTATCAATGCTTCCAAATTAATACATTTATTGCAGCTGAAGAAAGACCTGAAGGAAAGAGTTAAAATTAATTAAAAAATAAACACAAAAGGCATTTACTGCAGTTATTGAGTTTTATTCTAAAACGAAACCCACAAGGGTGAAAGAACCCGCCAAGTTTCAGCCAAGCAAAGTAGTGATATCAGAGCCAAAATGGCTGTTTTAGATATCACTTCTTTTGTAGTTATTTTTTTTGGTAGCAACTTATTTTAGCCACTGCCCAGTAATCTACTATCTGGCCAAGTTTGGTCGAAAAATATTGAATACTTGCAGGACCTGTGCATACTGCACGGTGGATTGAGTTTCCCAGACTTAGCCTTCCTCGGTGTTTTGTCTTCATCGAAAATTAATTCGTGAATGCAATATTTCATCGTATCAGTTTGCCAATTTCGAGTCCCGTAGGCCCGTGCCCCCCGACCACCCTCCAGCAGTTTAGGGTCTGTATGCTCCCTCGCATTTCTACTAAGCCCCCCCCTGGGGTTTGGTTATAAATTTTTTACCCCCCCCCCCCGAATACCTTGCCATCCCACACCCCACTACACGCCCTTCCGTGGATACTGGCTTTTTTTAATTTCTCCCCCCCCCCAACCTGCACACCTCCGCTCCCTCCCTGGTGCTCCGACCACCCTCCAGCAGTGTAGGGTCTGTATACCTCCCCGCCTTTCTCCTGAACACCCCTGGTGTTTGGTTATTAACCCCCCCCCCCCCCCAAGAAACACCCACCCACTCCCGGCACTTGCAAGTATTCCCCCTTCTGCTTGATGCGCACATTCAGTAAGGAAATAGTGTGATCTCCCATTGTCATCCCCCTTCCCCTTCCCTCTTGAACTTTGTGTGGGGGCCCCGCGGACCCGAGCCAAGCGAGCAGCATTAGCCGAGAGCTGCAAACAAAGCGAATGGAGGTTGAAATCCCACGACTGGACCATGTAATCCTTAAAAAAAGTTTCCGAAGTTAATTCTTGCAACTAAAGGTTAACAGTGCATTTCGTCCAAATTTTGGCGCAGCCCCAAAAAGATGCATACCTGTCTTTTACTGAACTCTTAAAAAAATCGTATCCCTCAGTAAGTCAGCATTCAGTATGCAAGCATCTGCTGTATGTTAATCTCCGTGATTGTTTCCGCTAACTTTGAAACAATTCATGGGTGTTATCTTTAACACAGAAGAGGGCACATTGGGGTAATAATTGTTGCTACTTTGAAACAATTCCGCTCAGCTTTGAAAGCCATTCTATCGTTAATAACTGCCAATTTCGAGGCCAACAGGCCTCTAAATAAAAAACGTTCTGTTCATTTTATCCCTCAACAATGAACTATTTCCATGAAAGTTGGAAATACATAACAGGTGCACCAAGAATTGTTAGGCACCTTTGCAATGATGATGGTATCTCCCAGGGTACTCAACCTTCCAAGGTGTGGGAGTTGTTGCGTCCTTTGGATAGGAAGGCTACTGTCTGCTGGGTTTTTGACACGTCCGGAGCAGTACTTAGGGGTGCACAGATGGCGGAAGAATTCAACAGGAATTTCTCCTTGGTCTATGGGTCCCCGCGGGGCCCGAGGCCTGTATTCCCACCGCTCCTTGGTTTGGGGGAGGTGCGGCCCGCTCCACAGGACAGCCCTCTACTGGGTTCGGAGCTGGTCGCGGCCCTTGGATCTTGCAGGTGTGGGGGTGCCACGGGGATTGACGGGATTTCGTACCAGCAGCTGTTGGGCTTGGGCCCAGCGGCCCGCCGTGACCTCCTTATGTTCTTGCAGTCCAGGTTTGATGGGGCCCCGGTGCCGCCTGCCTGG
>JAHWFP010079844.1:0-10557 GCA_023313725.1 Lithobius niger
AAAAAAAAAAAAAAAACTAATTTTAACTTGGTCCCGTACCAATGACATTAACGAAGAAACACGAGGCGGCCAATATTGTTAAAAGTTAATATTTATAAATACTTTCGTTTCTTTCAGTGGCATAACGTACCGGTATGCAAGATACTATTCGTGTAGCAACCTTGGTAATAGGGCGGCTTAGCACTTGAATTGTTCACTTTCTGTGTGAAGCAGGAAATAAGGTATGGATGTGAATGAAGAGTGACTGTAAAAAAATAGTTATGATAGGAAGTTCAAAACTCCCCCTGAGGGGGGAGGGGTGATTTCACACCCTCCCCACAATTTTTTTTTTTGGGGGGGGGGGGGGCGGCTGAAACTCTTTAACCGTCAACAAATCAAAAGCATAATGTTAAACAAGAATATTCAACACACAATTTTGGACGGGAAAAGTGCAAACATCTATTACGTGAAAGCAACCATCGAACCCCAAAATCTTATTTCCAGTGTATCACCCTCAATTCGCACGAACGATCCTTTTTTCAGTTGGTTGTTATAGTGATTTTCAGGTTTAAAGTGCTTTTGCGATCACTCTAACAATCCGAACTAGACATGCTGAGGATATTCTGAAAAGGTGGTGATCTATTCCCTCCATCAATTCTAACCAAAATTGTGTAGCTTAGCAGGGGACCATCCTTTCCCAATTTAAAGGGGAAGAAGTATATGGCATAGCGGCAAAACTGTATGGTGATTTTCGAAATCACTGTATGGTGGTTGCGCTGTTGCGAGCTCTCTGATATCCCGAATGCTTAGGATATTCTAAAAGATAGAAATCTATCGATCCTTTCTATAAATCCTAACCTAAATTGTTTAGCTTAGATAAGGACCGTGCTACGATCTTTTAAAGGTAGAGCTGCAATGGCGTAGTGCTATTTCAAAGTGCCATTGTAATGCTAATCCATCAAAGCTACACAGTATGGGCTATGACTGATATGAAGATCCCCACCTTTCAGAATATCCTAAGCATGCACATTTCGGGCTACCAGAAGGCTTGCAAGAGCACCTTGAAATTGAATATCACCATACCCTTTCGCCATTACACCATTACAACTTCATCTTTAAATAAACTTAGTAAAGCCCCTATATAAGCTAAACAATTTTGGCTAGGATTGAGGGAAATAATAGATACAAACCTATCATAATATCCTCAGCTTGTCCATTTCGGGCTATTAGAGAACTCGTAAGAGTACTTTGAACGAAAATCACTATAACAAGCAATTTAAAAAAAGGAGCGCCCGCGTTAATTAAGAGTGATAGATTTGATATAAGAGTTTGGGGTTCAATGGTTGTTTTTACGCTAAGGATATACCACGTTTCTTGTCTAGAATTGTGTGATGAACGATAGTGTTTCACATTATGCCTTTGATTTGTTGACGGTTAAGGAGTTAAAGCCCAAAAAACTGTTTTCAGAGGGTAGGTCAGCTGCTTCTCCCTCAATGGGGGGGGGGGGGGGGAGTTGCTATCATAGCTATTCTTTTCCAGTTACCGTTCACGTGCGTCCACACCAAATTTCATGCTTTTCAGATAAAGTGACCAATTTCTTCAATTGGGCCCAAAACCGGCCTACTAAGACAATAAGGGGGAGGGAGACACGTCTGATCAGCGAAAAACAGTCGTAAACATGCCTACTCTGGAGCGAGTCAGATGGTGCATAGATTCAAACTGCATCCGTCTGCGTTGATTGGCTCTGAAGCCATCATTATCTTTTTTCGTGGACGGTAAAAGGTATCTAAACTAAAACTCATTCAAACCTACCTACAGGGTAGAATGGCAGCTGAACGACAACAATGCCTTCTGTATCGAATGTGTGAGAAACAGTGGCGTAACGTACAGGTAGGCTAGGTAAGCATTGCTTACGGGCCCCAGCAATTCGGGGGCCCACCAGGCGTCGAAATACGGAAATGGACATCCTGAGATTTTTGCATTGAGAAAAGCATGCCAAAAGTATCGCCTTAAGAACCTCAAGTAGTGAGCTAACTACGGTGTGCAAATATGTTATAAGCAAGTCCAGTTCCCATTTAACAAGTTTAATAATGTAGCTACCAAGCAAAGCTTATAATAATTCGATATTAAGTAGGCTAAAAAATACCACAGACAATTTTTTAATGCATTTTTTTTTAAACATTGATTGTCTGCATTACGAAGTAATTTTTTTTGGCTGAAAAGTTGTTGGTTGTTAGGGTACGTAAACCAAACAAGGTACAGAATGTGTATCATTTGGGCCAAGACAGTGGAAAAAGTCAGAGATTTTTTTGGGGAGGAAGGGGGGGGGGCCGCAAAAACTGGGGGAGGGCGCGACCACAAATTTTGCCTATGGGCCCAGAGACACTTTGTTACGCCACTGGTGAGAAAATAAAATGAACATCAGACAATGACCTCAAGTTTAGCTCGTCGAAAACGTTGATTAAGGATCAACTATAACCAATTTCAACCTTCACTACCAAAGTTGGTAATTGAAAGAATTTGTGCGTTTTCATAATTATGTAAGAAAGACAAGGAATGTGTCAGTGGTTTGCATAATAATTGCGTATTTGTAGGTTAGGTTTGGGATTGGTTGAAAAGTGAGTGCGACTCGTACCTATATCTTATTTCATGATTTTTAAAGCAAGTTAAGATCGTAATTTTTCTGCTGGAATTTGACAAAAAGCTTCATACATTCAAGAAAATCAATATTTCATCCCCTAAAATCGTGATTTTTTGGCACCAAAATTAACTAAAAGCTAGTAAAGGCTAAATTCCTGAACAAACAAAAAATAAACCTAAAAAAATAATATTACATTACGTGTTGTTGAAAAATAATTTTCTGTTTGGAGGGAAAACGATCAGGTTGTGCATAGTATAGGGGCCCAGCCTAAATTATCAATTGACCTTTTAACATTATCAATCTCTTCCTTACCATTATTGGTTTGTGGTGTAATGATACGTTTGGCAACGGCAAGTGAGACTAATATTTGTCAATTTCCAATGATTCAATCAACTGAGTGAACCTACGAACAGCTTAAATAGGATCACTTCCTCACAGGAAGATTCCTATGATCGGTTTCATCGCTGCTAGGCCAAACGGACGCAGCTGAATATGGTAAAATTTCCGAAAAAGCTACCCATGGGTAAGCAAAAAGAAGGTGACGACTGACTGGAGGCCAGGCAACAAGGCCATCGGCCTAGGAAACAATTATACCAGGTATTAAATTTGCTATTAGATCATACTGCCGTAATTCGCCTAATAACAGCCCTGGCGTAGCTACGGCCCAACACCTTAAAATACTTTAAAGGCGGGTTGCCACCAAACTAAAGTTTGCATCATCTAAAGTGTGCGTGGCTTATCTTGAGTTCGTTGCAGAACGAAGACAGATAATCGATTGTACGTTTTTGGTAGCAGAGTGCCTTGTTGATATCCAAAATGGTTACAAAAACAATGGCGGCTGTCGATTAAAGCCGCGCCCTCCAGGAAGACGTAGCCGCTCGTAAAATACTTCCAGGACTCAAGATACGCCGCGCACACAATAGCGCCATGTATTTCTCTCTAGCGCTGCCTTTCAGAAAGCAAAGGAATACACAAAGAAGCATCTTTTAGCACAACAAACAAGCCACGTGCCTCCTTAATTATTGAATAAAAAAGTAGAAGTTGGCTAAAAGCATACAAACAAGGAAATCAATGTTACATCCCCGAAAATCGGGATTTTTCTGCACCAAAACTAACCAAAAGCTAACCAAAACTAAACCAAAACTAACCATACATAAAGCAAACTAAATAACCAATTCTAAATGGTTGTTTAGTTTGCTTTGTTCCTTTAGTTTGCTTTATTACTAAATTCCTGAACAAATGAGAATCAAGGCATTGTGTTAATGCTAGACCCAACCCAGACCACGTATATACGTGAATGATCTTATAAATGCCGAATTTTCCGCAATGAAGTTAGGCCTAAACACCCTCCCTCATGGTGGCGTTCAAAACCTCATGATAAAATTCCCTGATTTATCCAGGTTTTTCCAGAACAATAATGACATTTCTCCCTGATGTTTTTTTTTGGTCGAAAGATGATGTAGTATTTCACATTTCACTCAAATAGCAATAACTAATCGCATCACTTTGCTAAATCAAAAATTACCCTACTGAGACTGGTAAGAGTAGGAATGCCGTAATCGGAAAAAAAACTAGAAACGTACTTAACACAACCCATATTACTTAGGCCTAAGGAGTTTTTGTTTTATCAAAAATTAAACAAAAAGAACATGATAGTTTTAAATGAAATAAAGTGGAGGTTTTAGAAATCAAAAGTGAAATACGAATTAGCTAGTCTATATAGAAGACAAAGACTTTATGAAAAATGTTGAAATTCCCTGAATCTTAGTATACGTTTATCAAATTCCCTGATTTTTCCCTGACTTTTTCAGACTTGATAAATTCCATGAATTTTCCCGGTTTTCAGGTAGAACCCCACACTGTAGACCCTGGACAGTAGTAAGATTCGAATGATAACTTTTTTACGGCCTACCCCCTATTTTTTGTCGAAATAATTTTAACAGCCCATGGGCGTTATAGACGATTTACGGTAATAAAAAAAAAATCCGTTTTGTGCAGCATGAAACCAACACTAAAGCGACGGCGTCATCCAGATCTGTGTCGTTTTCTAGTTAAGGACACAATTCAACTAGCTACAGTATCGTCCTAGACAATGAAATGGGAGAAACAACTAAGCCATTGCACCAGGACAGAACCTTGGCGGGCATTGTAAGTCAAACAAATACGCAAGCACGTAGCAATCAAAATTAAACAGGTTCAACTATCTCATTACGTTGCAGACAGAACTGTGATTGGCTGCTCTTTTTTTGGTCGAGAGAGGAAATTCACGAATCCCTTTTCGAATTAGAATGCGACGATAAGTGAGCTCGAAATTGATTGCGAGCAGTTTCTATTGGCGAACCATGCTCCCTCTGATGGGGAAAATGAGTCAAAACTGAATGCTAAAACTGAAGGCTTTTTTTTTAACACAGAACAACGATAGTCACAAGTCCCTTTACAAATTTGAATACGACGATATAGTCAGGGAGCAGTTGTAGGAAATTTAGGGCTATTGTGCACATTTTGCCAACTTTGATTTTTCACTTGGAAATTGTTGTTTACATCCCAAGGAATAGTTTTCCACATGTTGCCACTTTGGCAATACGCATTTAATGTATTAGGCATTAAAGATGGCGGCCAAAATGGTGCCCAATTTTGCAATTTGGCCGATTATGCAAGAACCGTTAGTGATACGAAAAAACGGTTCAGTTAAAAGTTGTTTGGAATAATGTAATCTACAATGTCTTTCTCATACATTTTTTTCATATCTCTTATGGTTTTCGAGAAAAATAGATTTTAGGCCATTTTCGGCCATTTTTTGGCTAATTTAATGCTAACAGACGTCTCAATTTGTCAACTTACAACTTTCAACTGCTGCTGCATAGTTTCTAATTGAAGTGGATGGCTCCAATTAGCCTCATTCGAAAGGTGGGAGTGTATTCTTTGCAACAAGGGTCGTTGAAAGGGTCTACGACTGTTAGGAACCGAGCTACACCCGTTTTAATAGGGGCGGGTATTACAGTCATCGTTGGATTTTTCGCTCATTTTCAACTTTCAACTGCTATTATGACGTGTCTAATTTAGGTAGATGACTCAAATTAGATTCGTTCGAAAGATGGGAATGTCTTCTTTGCAACATGGGTACTTAAAAGGGTCTACGACTGTTAGGAATCGAGCTATGCTTTTTCTAGGGGCTGGAATCACAGTCACCGTAGGATTTTTCGCTCATTTTCAACTTTCAACTTCTATTGTGACGTGTCTAATTTAGGTAGATGACTCAAATTAGATTCGTTCGAAAGATGGGAATATCTTCTTTGCAACATGGGTACTTAAAAGGATCTATGACTGTTAGGAACCGAGCTACGACCTTTTAACTAGGAGCTGGTATAATAGTCACCGTTGGGTTTTTTGCTCATTTTAAACTTTCAACTTCTATTGTGACGTGTCTAATTTAGGTAGATGACTCCAATTAGATTCATTGGAAAGGTGGAACTGTCTTCTTTGCAGCAAGGGTACTTGCAAGGGTCTTACCACTGTTAGGAACCGAGCTACGCCCTTTTTACTTGGGGCTGGTATTCCAACCTTTCGAATGAATCTAATTGAAGTAATCTACCTGAATAGAACTTTTCACTCATTTACTGTTTTCAACTGGCGCTGAGACGTTTCTTATTTAGGTAGACCCTTTCAACGACCCTTGTTGAAAGAAGACATTCCCACCTTTCGAATGAATCTAATTGGAGTCATCTACCTATATTAGACACGTCACAATAGCAGTCAAAATTTGAAAATGAACGAAAAATGCAACAGTGACTGTAATACTAGCCTCTAGTAAAATGAGCGCAGCTCAGTTCTTAACAGTCGTAGACCGTTTCAACGACCCTTGTTGCAAAAAAGACACTCCTACCTTTCGAATGAATCTAATTGGAGTCATCTACCTAGATTAGACACGTCACAATAGCAGTCAAAACTTGAAAATGAAAACGAAAAATGCAACGGTGACTGTAATACTATAGCCTCTAGTAAAATGAGCGTAGCTCAGTTCTTAACAGTCGTAGACCCTTTCAACGACCCTTGTTGCAAAGAATATACTCCCGCCTTTCTAATGATTCTAATTGGAGTCATCTACCTAAATTATACACGTCAGAATAGAAGTTGAAAGTTGAAAATGAGCGAAAAATCTAACGGTGCCTGTAATACCAGCCCCTAGAAAAACGAACGTAGCTCGGTTCCTAACAGTCGTAGACCCTTTCAAGTGTCCATGTTGCAAAGATGACATTCCCGCCTTTCGAACGAATCTAATATGAATCATCTACCTAAATGAGGAACGTCACAATAGAAGTTGAAAGTTGAAAATGAGTGAAAAATCCAACGGTGACTGTAATACCAGCCCCTAGTAAAACTGGTGTAGCTTGGTTCCTAACAGTCGTAGACCCTATCAACGACTCTTGTTGCAAAGAAGACACTCCCACCTTTCGAATGAGTCTAATTGGAGCCATCCACTTGCATTAGAAACGACGCAGGAGCAATTGAAAGTTCTAGATTGAAAAATTAAGACGTCTGTTAGCAATAAATTAGGCTGAAGTCCCAGAATGTCAAGTCAATTAACCATGATTTTCGATGAGAACACATGCTAGCAAATTGTAGGCTTTGTTATTGAACGGTTTATGGTGAAATCGTTTGCATATGATCAAGGTCCTTGATCTAGGTCTTTGATCAAGAATTTTTCCCAATTATGCGTCCGTATACAAAAGGAAGTTGAACCGGAATTAAATAGGTTAGTTTCAGGTTTTGACAACATCGCACGGAAAACGGAGTCCTATCTGTCGCTCTTCTTTGGGCGA
Organism: Lithobius niger; assembly: GCA_023313725.1. Lineage (NCBI taxonomy): Eukaryota > Metazoa > Arthropoda > Chilopoda > Lithobiomorpha > Lithobiidae > Lithobius > Lithobius niger. The sequence continues at coordinate 7,441 of JAHWFP010079844.1, forward strand.
TCCGATAAAAAAAAAATGGCGACTGCTTTGTGCTTCGCCGGTAACTGTCCCCGTATTTTATGCATATTGACAATTCGGGTAGTTATGTCGAACAAATAGCTCCTGCTAATCAAGTAATCCAGACGCTGTGTAATAGGTGGAAGCTATCGGAATATAATATAGTGCAACAGCTGTGTAGTAGCTGTGTAAAAAATAGAGAGCTTTAGCTGTAGAAGAAAAATAGCAATTGGCTGGTCATTAATGTAACTCGTCCTGAATCAACGTACTTTTGTAATTAACGAAAGTTAACACGCCTTACGTTTGAATGAGGAATGCTATTCGCTATTAGTTGGTGATTGAGCTCGAGACGATACCATCCCTTGTTAAATTTACAGCGGAGGAGATGACGATAAAAATCTTAATGACGGTTTAGGACGCGATTGGGATCACGGCCAACTGCGATAAGGATAGCGACGTGGGTACGACCAAAAGTATATGGTATGACCCTCCTCCCCCCCAACAAAGAAAGCTACCAAACGAGAGGCTTTTTCCTCTCCCCTCAACTCTGCCAATTATACTTTTAACCTGATCTGGCATCCGGTAAGGTGGCGGTGATGGTTTGCAGGGAGGGTGGGGGGGGGGGGGGCAAATTTTTTACCCCAAGCTTTGCCAAAATATTATTAATTTTTAGGGGGATGGTGGTTGTTGCTCCACCCCGTTCCAAATAATATCGACCGTGGTCGTATTGCACGCCTGAATGTTTACACCTATTTAATAAATTTGTATTGCTGGCACCTTTGTCGCTCTTTTATTATTCATTTAAGAAGAGCGTAATCGGACCATTGGTTATGATGGCTTCTACGCGTATAGCCTACCGTGAATTATGTCCTCCGTTCTTCGACTGTCGTTTTACCGTGTTCCAACCCACATATGAGCCGTGGGTTCATGATTTTTTAGCATAAGCAATTATTGTATTTATTTAAATTCTTGTTACTTTTTAACTGCTTATGCATGAGTGCTTAAAGCAGTTATTGAGATACTGCTGGAAGTGAAAAGGGGCTCGCGTCGTGATGTCACTACGACGGGACTAGTGTCTAGTGACGTCACGTCCCATTCGAGTCGTTTATTCGAACAGGTCAGTCGTATGACTTACAGCGTCAGGCCGGAAATCCCAGAATATCAATCGAGTAACCATGATTTTCGATGAGAATACGTACCAGCAAATTGTAGGCTTTGTTATTGAACAGTGTATGATGAAATCGTTTGCTTATGAAGGGTTCTAGGTCCTTGATCAAGAATTTTTCCCAATTATGCGTCCATGTGGAAGATACGTTAAACCGGAATTAAGCTAGTTAGTTTCCGGTTTTGACAATACTGCACGGAAAACGGAATCTTATCTGTCGTTCTTCTTTGGGCGAACCGATAAAAACAAAAATGGCAGCTACTTTGCGCTTCGCCGGTCATATTGACAATTCGGTTAGTTATGTCGAACAAATAGCGGCTCCTGCTAATCGGGTAATTATTGTATAAACAAAAACGGAACGTTAAATGTTTAGAGTAAGGGTCTAAAAGTCAAAACTAGAAGGAACACGGACAAGCTTTGACAGTCAGGGTCTAGGTGTACAATTTTGTCAGTAGAGGCTGGTAAGCATTAGACCCTTACTACCCGGTGGTTAGCTTAGTTCTAGTCTAAAGGATAGACCGTGTGTCTGAACGGTTGTAGCAGGTTTTCTTTGTTCTTACAATATTGTCATGGAAATTTAAGAGCACAATTTTCTTGTGACGATTCGGCATTTTATCTTTTGCTGCTTTAGATTTTTTTATTATATTTCGTAGATTTATGGTAGAGGATAACCAAATTAACGCTCCCTGCTGCGAATATGCTGTCTTGTTACTAAATCGAAAAATAATTTTCAACATAACGCAAAGCAGGAAACGTATATCATACTACAACTGGATCATTACATGGGTCTTTATAGGAGGATTTACAGTTTTTTGCCAAAATATATTTATTGCTACCACCGGGTAGTAAGGGTCAAATGCTTACCAGCCTCTACTCACAAAATTGTACTCCTAGACCCTGACTGTCAAAGCTTGTCCATGTTCCTTCTAGTTTTGACTTTTAGACCCTTACTCTAAACATTTAACGTTCCGTTTTTGTTTATTAATTCGTGTTACTTTTAGAATTGCAGCTAAACTGTAAAACAATGCAGTTGACGGTCAAAGTTGATAGTTTAACACAGATACCCTAGGCTGACCCTTACTAACACTGGCTATCACCAGCGTTAATAATAAAAACAATTTTTTTAAATCTACAGTCTACGTCTTGCAGCTGGCTTTTGCTAATAACAATGTTTAAAACAATGTAAAACAATCAATCTGGTCGTTTAGAGCTCCATAACCCCTGAACAACTGGATCAATTAGAAAATACCTTATGGAAAGGGCACATCTACAGAGCAATACCTGTAAAATGAGCTAAGAACCAGCGTTATAGGACAAATGGTTTGTCCTGCAGAGAGGACAGACGAAAGTATCTCCAGAACAACAGCAACATTATCATCATCATCATCATCAAGAAGAAGCAGAACAAGAAGTTGTCTATTTGGCTCCTCTCTGTATCTCGGGTTTGGCTCGACCGAATTTCACAGTTTTTGGACTGCAGACAGGCTATGACTAGTCAAGGCTAGATGTTTAAAGATGTTTACTTTTAACGGAGTTATAAGCTCTCAAAGTTGAGAGTTTAACACAGCGATCCTAGGTCGACCCTTACTAACACTGGCTATCGCCAGTGTTAATAATCGATTATTAGTGTAACAGTTTTTGTAGCATCAATTCGACAAACGTGTGAGGCAACGGAATAGTGCGTACTAGGAGCGTAGCTGTAGTACAAAGGAGCCCCGATATTTTCTCGGTACGATGACGAATTTGGAAGGCAGTGGTAGCGCTACGTAATAAAGGCAGAATTATAAATTCATTCCACGATCACTTTCGATAGAAAAATAAACAATAGAGAGCTTTGTCTTTCGTCTTGAATCGCCCACTTTTTTACTTAACTTACAAGCTAACACGCATTATGTTTGAATAACGAATGCAATATACAGGATTAGTCATCCTAACTCACTCCCCCCCCCCCCCCC
>JAHWFP010079844.1:20231-31161 GCA_023313725.1 Lithobius niger
TCAAGGGAGACTGCAAGTGCTCTAAATGTTGAAATAAGCAAAAAAGATGATTGACGGCAGCCATTTTGTAAAATGGCGTCTGTAAAATCTCGTGCGGACTGTGGTAAAGTCTACCCAAGTTTTTTTTGTTCTTTTATAAATACTAAAGCCCCTACAATTGGTTAGACAAATCAGAATAAAATTTTTACGGGAGTATACTACAGGGACAGGATTATTTTGCTTGATTTTGCAAAAAAACTGATTCGGTCTCCATTTCAAGCAACCCAAAAAACTTTTCTTTTAGGTTCATTTAATGCGTAATGATAGGCTTAATGGTAACAGACGCTCTGCTGCCCCTCCTCCTCCTCCACAATTTATTTAGTTATTTTAGCACTAAAATGCCAAGAGTAGGGCTAACAGACACACTACCCAACACATGGCATTCCCCGTCAACTGCCCCCTCCCCCATCACAATCTCTCCGTGCCGTGTTTTAAATATCATATCAAAAACCAGAACTGGTAAAAGGGGTCGCCAAGTTCCGAATGGTTCGGCCCTTCAAAGGAGTGATATCAACACACCAAAACATTCGCCAAGTTAATCGCACCGCTTAATAATTCGAAGGTTAAATAAAAACTAGAACATTGCTACTTTCGGTAGCAATGTTCAAGTTTTCATTTAACGTCCAAAGTATTATTCGGTGCGATTAAGTTGGCGAATGTTTTGGTGTGTTGATATCACTCCTTTGAAGGGCCGAACCATTCGGAACTTGGCGACCCCTTTTACCAGTTCTGGTTTTTGATATGATATCACTCCTTTTTTTTTAAATTGTGTATCGACTCAACTCCACTACCGTGCAGATGAGTAATAAAGTGCCACGTCAACAAGAAATTGGTTTTCAACAATTTGCTACTACCGTTTGCCTATAGGCCGAACCATTCTCAACTTAGTCACCTCTTTATTGGTTTTTGGTTTGGTTTTAATTTTGTTGTAATTTGTTGTACTTAGTTAGTTTTGGTGTGTTGATATCACTCTTTTGAAGGGCCGAACCACTCTCAACTTGGTGGCCTCCTTACCAGTTTTTTGCTTTGTTTATGTTGCTTTGTTTTTACACTTAGTTTATTTTTCGTGAATTGGACGTGAATACAATTTGTTTGTAACGTTGTTTAGATTTATCGTGATACACTAGTGTGTGCCTAGGCACACGTTCTCATTGTTGGAACTTTGGTCGTCCAATGACAGACGATGCCGACAATACTATCAATGGTTATAACAATATTTTCGTACTTACGCGCCCTCCCACGCCATCCCTGTTACTTCCCCAGGCTCCAAACCATAAAAGGTACGCAGTTCGTATTGTACTGCACCCATTCGTCCAGTTTCATAGCTGGAAGCCTTCCCGTTATCTCGGAATCGATGAATAATCACCCTATGGGATTTAACATGGGGATGAGCGGACTAGCTAGCTAGGTAGTAACACATTTTCAACGTTATTGTGGGGCAGATTTTGCATTGAAAGCAGCATAGCTGGCATTCAAACACGAGTTAATTTTTTTCAGGTGGGTCATTGCTCTCGATTTCAACACAATTTAAGCTTTTGTATCCCATTATTATTTTTCCCCAAGTACCTGAAATGTGCCCAACTATGCTTCAAGATATAAGACACTGACGCTATGGCGTCGCGCTACAATGGTTTACAACCTCGACAATTGAATTGATGTGATGTTTGTTGTGATGTTTGTTGCCTAACTAGCGTGTGTCTACATTTAAAACTTGCCGCTGAGCTGACCGAGCAGAGAAAATTGTTAGTTGAGGCAACAATGTGCCAATTTCAATTTTTCAAGGCTGCAATGCTCCAATTTCAACTTTTCGCTGGCCAAAGAATGAACTCGCTCGCCCATTTTCATTGTTTGGTTTCTTGCGGTACTTTGCTTTTGCGGTACTTATTGATTTGCTTTGAAACTTTGCTTTATAGTGTAAGAAGCACGGACTCGTTGTCGTCTGTCAACGTCTGCCTTGACCTTTTCCTTATTTTTACTGTCTTCTTGTTTCACTGACTGGCAGCTAGGGCTCCAAATCTTTCGGGTGGAATGAAACAGTTGTTCTGATTCTTCTTACCTCGCAGAAGTTGTGTTCGGGTGTAACCTCCTCTTACAGGTGAATTGTGATAGGTCATGTCGGTGTTCTTCCTCAGAAGGTGACTTGGCTCTTTGAACGGCACATTCAGCTTCTGTGTTGCTGCGAGGATAATACGGGCTTGTGGTCCACATGTTTACAACCCCAATCTCTTGCGAATCCTGAAATTCGTGCGAGGAATATTATGGTCCAGTGTTGGAACGGACAATGTCCTGGGCACTGAAGCGCCCGAAAATGCTCTTGGGCACTTTAATCGCTGCAGCACTGGTTGTAGATCGTAGAGATTCGAGTTCAAAGAACCTCGAATAGTAATAGTCTACTGTAAAGACGTATGTAATGCCGAATGTTCGCATAAATATGTGCTTGCTATTTCTTGTGTGTTTTTATAATTTGTTTTTATTGTCTATTCTTGATAACGGCTCTGAGATGAGCCGAAACGTCCAGTTTTAATGTGTACATGTGTGCACTTTCAGGCTTTTACTTTGCAACAACTTACCATTTTCCATGGCCTGTTTGGCAGTAGAGTGTTGATCATTCAGTTGTTCAGTTGGTGACGCACGATATTGGCATATGTGTGACATGACGTAACAAAATCTGCGATCTGTTAACTGCATGATGGCCACCACACCGTTTCCCTTCGCCCATGCTCTCGTCTGAGGGATCCCTTGATGTCCATCATGGAGTCGGTGGAGAAATGTCCTGTAGTAAGGCTCGATAATTTCCCATTAGAATGTCCTGCACGATTGAACACTTCGTTGTAAGACCAGAATGCTTGACGAGTTCTTTTTTTTGTCTGACCAGCCATCGGTGCAATACTTGCAAACTAGTGTGTTCGCAAACTTCCATTTTTTTTTGTGTGTGTGCTTCCCTGATGCGAGCTATGAAGTATGTTGACAAATAGACATGAATCGATATAAATAATATGAAGGTAAATTAGGAGTAAGCCATCAACCAAAAATCACACACTAGAAATACCTAATACAGTAAGCCACCTTTACGCACTTATGTTTCGTTTAAGAGGTGCGACCCGGATTCGAAACGACGAACCAGTCCATCACCACACACTACCATAATGCCTTTACTGATATGGCCACTGAACCGAAAATGTTGTCGTCTGATGATTCAACAGCATCATTTTCAGGTAGTTATCCTGGTTCTACTAGCTTTGCAAGATAAGACATCCGCTGTATTCATTTCTTTACCTGGTAGGTTAGAAATGATACAGGTATATAGTTGTAAACTTACGCGCTACCGTTACAGTCTCGGCAGAAAATTATCAGCTCGTTTCGTTGAAATAAGTGGGGTGAAGGGTTTGTGATTGGTTTCAATGTGAAACTTGAGCTCAATGAGGTATGTCCTGAATCGCTGGCCTATGTCACACCGAATGCTTCTTTCTCTCTGACTGTTCCGTTGGAGTCAGGGATGCATATGCAGCTGGCTTGCGTGTCCCATTGTCTTCTTCTTGCAAAGGACTGTGCCAATTCCAAAAGACAACACATCCGCCGAAGCGACTTGAGCATTCTTTGGGTTGTACTATGCACGGGTTGGCATGTTTGTGAGTGCAGGTGTGATGTCGACAGTTGTGCTGGTCCCCTTACTCAAATGGAGTCTTTCAGACGGAGCTGCCTTAGTGGTTGTCTTCGCAAAGCTAAATCCGGGATTTGCTCCCCCAGATGGGTGACAATACCAAGCCATGTTCTCATCTCTGGACAATCTGTAGGTTTTTTCATGTTGGCTACAGCAGTTGTCTTGGTGGAGTCGACCAATACGCCTTCCGTTGAAAATGTGTGTCCCAGAAACTTAACATGGTCCTTTGAAAACTTAACAGTTCTCCTCATTTAAAGTTGCACTTATTGTCTTTTAGACACTGACAGACCTGATGAACTTTCTTGTTGTGTGAAGAAGTTCCTTTTCCCCAAACCAGGATATCGTCATCTTGGCAGGAAATTGCGGGTATGTGGTTTACTATATGAGACGTTACATACTGAAAATATTCTGGTGCTGAGGGATTCACATTGCCATTCTTTTGTACTTGTACCGGTGATGAAAACTAGGTATTTCTGTGATTCCTCTCTTGCTAGAATCTGGTAGAAACCTTTCATTGCATCCAACTTGGTGAATGTGTTCCAGCACCTATCTTGGCTAGGTTTTCTTCCACTGTTGGTAGAATAAGTCTTTCACGAATAAAAGATTTGTTTAAAAACTGAAAAAAAATGCGTATATAGAATTATCAGGCTTTAATGTATGGGCCATAGGTGCACATTAACTCCTGTCGGTTGGTGATTAGCTCAGTAACTCATTGGCATGCCATAACTTTTACTTCTGCCCTTATCTCTGAGAGCAAAAGGGATTGGCATCCTACGAGGATCTGCTATAGCATCTCAAAGGGTGATTTCAAAGTAATACCCCTTTATGCATCCTTAACCTTCAAAGAGTTTCGGATATTGTTTCTTAAAAATATCTAGTGTAGGATTTTGCTGCACTGTAACTGTGTTGAGCTTTGCTATCATCTGTACTGCTCAGATTGTAGGTCTTTCCAAAGGCCATGTTTTAGATTTTTCCCAACATAGACAACTTGTTGTGGTGCCTTATTGCCATATTGCATTGTTCTTGGACCTTGCAGTCTTGAGACAAAGAGTGTGGGGGGGGGGGGGCGCTGCCACGACAGGACGTCTGTTATTTAGTCTGTATCCCATTTGTGATTTCAGGACAGCGCTTGAAGATTTGCCATACTGGATGGCACGCCTTCTGTTACGTTTGAGAACTGGCCACTCGTTGCTTCCATATCACGGGCATTGCCTGGGGTGGTGCGAGTTGTCTCATTGTGTTTTTTTTTTGTTTTTTTTTGTGGTGCAGAGGCTTTCATTGCTCATCTGATGTTGCACTGCAACCAGCCTCGTGAGCAAATCAATAAACTCGAACCGTGGATCACAGGAAATTCACCGCTCAACTCTCTTTTCTGCACGACCAAGTCGAGACGAAATGCAAATCGTTTACGTGCTGTTGTGCACTTTTGTAAAACGACTGGAGTTCACCTGTGAGCTCCTCCTGCTACCTCTGCGTCAGCATGGCACCTTTAATAGTATTGTTGTAATGTAATATAATGTGTGGTAGTGACTTTTGGTATGGTACTTTTGATTTGCTTGTGCAATTGTAGTTTGTGTTATATTTCACTTCGGGGTATGTGGCTTATTAGGGCCAGGGCCAGGGCCAAGTTCCTCAACTTTGCAATTTGTGTCTAGCAGGAGTTAATAAAATCTAGTCTGTTGAATACCCATGTTTCCATACTAGATCTGACGTAACAGGAATCTGGGATGGCCATAACGTCCACTTCTGTGTCTACCTTGAAAATAATATTAGTGTGGTTCATATTTATTTCTTGAATCCGTGGTGGATCTAGTTTGTCAGAAAATGTATCCACCAATGTGACTGATTCCAACACTCAATTATATTTCTGACTTCTCTCTTGGGGCTGTTTATTATTTCATGTTTTTTGTTTTGCACGTTCCCCCTAAATGTCCCATTTTATTGTAGCTTTTACATATTTGGCCTGAATCTGGGCAATCTTGGTGGGTATGTGGTTGTTTCCCACACCACTGACACTGAGTTGATATTTTCTAATGATCCAATGGTTTGTTTATTTGTACGTCAATATGGCGACGCTGTTTTAGACGAGCGTAGGTGGCGCTCATGTCTGGCGCGAGTTGCCGTCATGTATCAGAAAAGCTCCCTTTCGTGGATGAGCGCTTGTTGTTTAACAGTTTCCGAGTTGCATCTGTTAGTGTTAATTTCGGATATAACTTCAATTTCTCGGAATAATCCACTGTCTAACACACCAACAATTCATCTGTCCCTGATCAGACTGTCTTTCAAAGTCCCATAATCATAATGTTCTCAGAGTTTGTACAGATCTGTGACATAATCGATTGTTTAGAGTTGCTGTTGCACGTGAAGGTTAAATTTTCTTGATCATACACAACATTTCGCTGAGAAATAATATATTCTTCAAACCGTTTTGCCAATGAATTATATAGGCACTATCCTTTGCTGGTTCGAGCTGGAACGAACCAAACACACATTTTCTGCATTCTGTCCCAATGCATAGAGAAGAACGTACACCTGACTTTGATTGTCCCTTTCAGCTAGGCTAATGATATGTCGGTACCATTCAAAACGCCCCTTGGTTAATACTGGGTTTTGAAATTGCGTGGGTGGTGGAGGTTGAACGATCACAAATGAAGCCGATGACAGTGCGTGTGATCCCCCCCACATTTACCACTTTTTGCTAATTAATACTTAATTTGCTAAGTTCTGAACCCTTTCGATTTCCGTGGGTGGCATGACTGCGTTTTATTCTTTGTTGCAAGTTGCTGTACGATGGCACACAACGAGGCAAGGTCAAAGGTCACTCATTGTTGCAGCAATGGATTCAGAACCATGCTGTTGTGTTGATAAAACACAAGTTAAAACTAATTGTATTGTGTCAATTATAGTTTACATTACTAAACCAACATGGATACACGACTCGTTTATTAGGCTAACGCCTGTAATATTCTAGCATCATCAAGTGGTGGTACAACTATAAGCAAACTACACAGGGTGTTACATCTCAACGGTCCCAACAGGAGCGGAAGAATATCTCTTAATGCATGTGACATACATCATATATGGTTATATGATGTCATGTCAAGGATGTTCGGGACAATCCATTGGTGTAACCTGAGATGACCTCGAGTCCATTCTTCAAGCTCATCAAACTGCTATCTCCGTACGTGTTAAGAATACACACATAGTTCGAATTGCAAACATGTAGAGATCGAGAAATGAAAGGCAGTAAAGAAAACAGAATGGAACTGGACCAAGATGTTAAGGAGATAAGGTAAAATTAAGCAGGGGTACCAGCCCCTGGGACCTTCACTGCCTCCGCACACCTGTGCATACAGTAACGCCATTCAAAAGTAATAAATGCCTGCTTAATTTTACCTTATGTCCTTATCTTGTTCGCTTTCCATTCTGTTTTCTTTACCGCCTTCACTTCTCGAGCTCTACATGTTTGCATTTTGAACAACGTGTCTATTGTGAATATGTATGGAGATAGTAGTTTGATGACCTTGAAGAATGAACTCGAAGTCATCTCAGGTTACATACACCAATGGATTGTCCTAACATCCTTAACCTGACGACATATAGCCATATATGACGTTTGTCACATACGTTAGGGTATATTCTCCTACTCCCATTGGGACCGGTGAGATGAAACATCCTGTATACTACGACAACAAAGTGTCTCCAGAAGGACGAGTTTGAATTGGTGGATTTGGTCGGGACTGCATGCAGGGAATCCCGAGAGACCCGCCAAGCATGTACAAGAGATGAGAATTCACCATTAAATGAAACAATCTTCTTTGGGATAAATGTACACCAGTAAGTAAACGGCAGGACCATACATGTAGCACGCAAAGGGACAAAAAGTTGTTTACACTATAGAAAACATTACACGAAACTTTATTGTCTACAAGAGAACGATGCTATGATACAATATTTCCTTACAGACTGCAAATGTTGGAAAAAGCAAATTCCTCGTAAACGGAAGCATTATTCCTTTAACAGGAAAACAAAATTACATCCATAAAGGGCAACAAGCAACATCGATAAAGACAATATTTTAATATGTAGAGAACTGCTTGATGATCATTTCATGTAATGGCAGGCCTTGTGAAGAGCCGATTTTCGGGGAAAAAGCAACACATAACGAAAAAAACAATAAAAGGCACGACATAATATTCCTTGGTGCTGACACCATTCCTCGTCATTCTGATGACAAGGCTTTGGGGGACATTTTGTCGCGCTTTTACGCACATTCTTGTATTTGTCTTTACTTGCTTTGCAATCTTCTTCCTTTTTAGAGGCTAGGGGAAGATCCATACATATAATTCTATCTAAACGTTTACCACCTCTACAACAACCTTCCACTTTGGCCTCTCTGCATGCAGTTCCTCCCGAAAGTGGCGACACCTGCTTGCGGATGTTCTCCAGGCATCTGAGCTTGCTTCTTCGTTTTTGACTTGTGGGTTTGGGTGAATTGTGTCCACATTTCTCTGGCTTTTCCAACGTTTGTTTTTCTTTGTGTCTACTGTCGTCTTGGCTACAGGTGGCCTCTCTGCAAGCATTTGTTCCCGAAAATGGCGACCCCTGCTTGCGGATGTTCTCAAGGCATCTGAGCTTGCCTTTTCGTTTTTGACTTGTGGGTTTGGGTGAATTGTGGCCACATTTCTCTGGCTTTTCCAACGTTTCTTTTTCCTTTTGTCTACTGTCGTCTTGGCTACAGGTGGCCTCTCTGCAACCAGTTGCTTTCGAAAGTGGCGACATCTGCTTGCGGATGTTCTCCAGGCATCTGAGCTTGCCTTTTCGTTTTTGACTTGTGGGTTTGGATGAATTGTCTCCATATTTCTCTGGCTTTTCCAATGTTTCTTTTTCTTTGTGTCTACTGTCATCTTGGCTACAAGTGGCCTCTCTGCAACCAGTTGCTTTCGAAAGTGGCGACACCTGCTTGCGGATGTTCTCCAGACATCTAAGCTTGCCTCTCCGTTTTTGACTTGTGGGGTTGAGTGAATTGTCTCCACATTTCTCTGGCTTTTCCAACGCTTCTTTTTCTTTGTGTCTACTGTCGTCTTGGCTACAGAAACTTGAACCTGACCTTTCTTCACCTACGATACCCAAGGAAAACAATAAACAACATTTTTTTTTTTTTAGTTACACTTTAAAGTGCTAATAATATTCACCCCATTCATCGGATCAGTTATGGTTCGTTAAGGTTAGGTATCAATTTCTGAGGCTCGAAAATTGGCTCTCCAAAAAAAAAATTCTAGCTATGGCCCTGGTACTGCTAACCTAACAGGCAGGCATCATTAGGGTAATTACATTTTATCCAAATGGTTAATATGCGGTAAATACGAAAAGCTGCAAATACGAAAAACCAAATTAGGTCTCTGAAAGGAACTGATGAAAAATTGAGTGCACCATATTCCCCTATAATTTTTAGTTGTGAATCATGTTGCTAAACAGACTGGACACATTGACAGACCTACAAATTTCTGCATTCAGTCCATTATTCAACATCACTCAGCCCATAAATAATTGATTAACAAAGAAGGTCTAACTGAAAAGTTAACGTCTTTAGCATGTCAAAATGATTCTATCGCTATGATGTCTTGACAATTTCGCAATATCTTGATCAGCTTGTCAATCGTCAAGATCGTCAGCTAAGCGCCTTACTTACAGTGTTCAGGTTGGGCATTATCGGCTTAAATTACACCATAAAAAGTACCTATACACTGAAATTGAAAAACTGCACAAAGCCCGTTGTAACATGGCTTTTGGTTCGTTGACAGTCCTGACTGGTAAAAAGATTATGCAGATTACGCAAATTTTTCAACCTTGGATTCATTTTCTATCAATACAGGGAATCACAGTATTCAGTTCATTGTGATTCTGGTTATCTAAATAATGATTTACTCTCTCATATTACTTTAAAATAATTGTCTTTTTGTCGTCAAACTTGGGTTCTTTTGAGGTGGTTTCAGAAACGAGTGATTGTAAATTGGTTTTCAGCCCTTTGCTTTGATCCACTGGCTGTGGTGGCTGAAACCAAATTTTATAAAACGTGAAACCTATACTAGGGATTAACTGATGCCTTTCCAACGCATTTTCCCAATGTCGATCTCATAATTACCAATTACTTTACAATGCAATTTGCCGATGTAAATCCATTACCGATACCATCCAACACAAGTTGCCAATGCTGACTCAGTACCACCACCTCATTAAGACTTTTACTGTATGTGATAGTGACTTAGTAACACCAATCTGGACTATTGTTGCTGCCATTGCGCATTTACCACCAATTTGGACTATTGTTGTTGCCATTGCGCATTTACGTGCATGGCGTTTTTAACTTTGTTAGGTTAATGAAGATGTCGGTGATTCACCACTGAAATACACGAATCAGCTATGCGTTTTGAACTCATGTTTGTGAACAGTGATCCATGTCATCCATTCTAAGTCAACGTAAACCCGATCACTATACTATTAACTCTACTATTAATCGATAAAACCAAGCTCAGACTGCATGGCCCTATCGGATGAACTTTAGTGATAAGTAACAGGGACGTGCACAGGCGCCCGAGAGGGGAGGGGCAAACTTTTTTCTGGAGACCTTTTTTTTTTTGGTGTTTTAACCTTTTTTTTACCTCTCTTTTTTGGGACTTTAACCATTCCTGCCCCTCTTTGCACCACATTCATAGCCGTAATTGTCCTCTTTTTGCGTTTTTTAGGCAGTTTTACATTACCACTCCACCCAAAAAGGGCACTTTTTTCAGAAAAAAAGGGTACTTTGCCATGAGGGCAGGGGATAGAGCCCCTCCCCCCCTGTGTGCACGTCCCTGAGTGTACAGTGACGCGATGAAGGGGGGGGGGGGGGTTCAAATGGTTGCAAGGCACCCAAGCAAGAGAGAAGGGAACCCAAATTTTCGATGCAGAGGCCATTTTTTTCTTCCAAAATATATAACAAACTAGGCTACAAGCTTGACTGTGGTCATGTAGTCCTAGAGGATTACCATATTTTGCTTTCGCACTCCTATTTGGAAAAGTCTAACTGCAGCACTGCTCTTGTTCACTAACGGAGTACGAAAACAATGCAGAGTAGCCAATTTGCAAGCTCATTTTGCATTTTGTGCTGCTCATCACTTAGAAGTAAAATCATAACTCGAAAATTTTACCCCACAAATAATGGTAATTAAATTAACTGAACAAAAAACG
>JAHWFP010079844.1:31561-43521 GCA_023313725.1 Lithobius niger
TTTCTCTTCATTTTTATTGTAATTGCTACGGCCTGGTCTATCATTTGTACAGTATTTACACTGTCCACCCAATTTTATATGCGAAAAAACTGAGCATTAGAAATGCATAATTAGGTTCATGTTCCGCCCAAGCTTCGTCCCATGTCTATTATTTTATGGCAACGCACTAGTGTGTGTATTGATTTAGCATGTGTCATTTTGATGGGCAGTTGCTTTTGCATTGTTGCAGGTAGATGGAATATCTTGGCAGACAATCGCAGAAACATTCAACTGGCTTCCCGAAGCCCGCATTGAAGAACTAAATATGTCATTCAGTCGTGTCAGCCGCCCAATTTAGAGGCATATTGCGTCCTACGGTTTAAATCTTGAAGATTTAAGAGAAAATCAGGGCCGTTTTACTTTGGTTCTCAACAACGAGTTAACAGTTTATTTCAGGAATGAACAAGATACGACGACAGTGTTACTCTCACCGTGCCCAAGCATCGTTACATCTTGTTCGAGTGATCTCTTACCCGATCTTGTGCGCCTCACGTCTTTATTGCACCATTGTTACATGCAACATTTTCACATTGTTAGCCGCTCCTCTGCCTCCGGTCTAGTTTTTGAAAATTCTCGTGCGTAAACGAACTCTAATAAGCACTGCCTAAAAGTCTCCAGGAGAAAAAAAAAAACGCCTCATCGTCCCTTAATTGCTCATGCCCTCTCGGAGGCCTGTGCACGCTACAATTTCGAACACAAAGTTTACCTAAACAGATTTCATTCCGATTCCTTTTTCAACACATTTTTCCGGTGCTGACTCCGATACTTTGTTAGTGCCATTCATTTTCATTCATTTACTGCGTTACATGGCCGAGTTTGCGTTGCATTTCGGTGCTATAATTCCACAAATAAGCTTCAGAAAACCGAGATTGAAGCGTCAACCTGTCTTAATAGCAAGTGCGTAAATAAACTTCTGCGTTGCATTCCAAATATTGCTGTCTTAAGGCCTCTCCAGACAGAAGAAAATTTCGTGCGAAACTATGCGTAACTACGTGCCTACAAGGTCAATATTGCAGTAATCGTGTGGTTGGTGTTGCATTAAGGACGAATATTGAAGTCTTTTTTACACCATACTGCGTCGGCGTGCAGCCGCGAGCAGCCAGTCTGGTTAGGGCTTTATAGTTTACTGCTGTCGCGTGAATGAGTGTCGCCACGGTGACGAAGCGTTTCATGTGACGTTTTTGGGTTAAAAAGGCTGAAGATTCGTGATCAGTGGTGTAGTGGTAAAAAAAAGTGGAGGAGCAGCTGTAGTGGCGGGTTTGGCGAACAAGGCCCAGAGGAATTGGTGGGGGGGAGGGGAGGTGAGGGGCTCCCAAATAGCAATGCTTAATTTTTACGATAACTTAATACTTTTTTCTAGGAAGTTAGACCCCCTCGTCCCCATTAGCAACACCAGCATGTAACACTTGCATTGCCACCACCTAAAAAAATGTAACTTTTTCTTACCTCCGCCCCCTCCCCACCAATTATATCCATTTTTCTTTTGAGAATTCGTTTGTACAAGGTGTCCTTATAGTACCTATAGTGCGTAATGACCAGAATTTTGCAAAAAAAAAACTAATTTCATCGAATGTCTATTTGGATTTGTTTGTGGACAGCGGCGGCGGCCTGGCGCATCCTCACATTTTTCTGATTGATTATAGCAATACACTCACTTCGTTCATTACAGTAAGCAAAGCAGGAAGCTAAGGTAATGTGTAAGTACACAGACTCTTAAACCATGCGCAATGGCTGTTTGCCGTGACGTCACCATGAGTTAACCAATGACGAACAAGAACAACGGCTGTTTGGCCGTCTGATTGGACTAGCCCAGTCACGTGATTTGCACGTCATAGCAAACAGCCATGGCGCGTGGTATAGAGAACACGTCCTCATGAATTGTTGAAGACTGACAGTGGCGCCAACAACAATACAGATGTTGCGGCGCTGAAAAAAAAACACGAACGTGCCTCTGATTGAGAAGGAATGGCGAAGGCCGGCCACCAGAAAAAAAAAGTGAAGGAGCGGCGCTCCACCTGGAAAAAAAGTGTGGGAGTGCCGCTCCTGTGCCCTCCTGCACGACTACACCACTGTTCGTGATGTATCGATAATACCCAAGTGACTTTAGCTTGAGCCAACTAGGTTAATTTTCAATGGTACCAATGGATGATGACACTCAAACTCTGCTTTAAAATTCCGCAGATCGCTTTTTTATATCTTATCTGATTCCAAAGTTAGCAGAGTATGGGTTTATGGAGATCACATTGTACGAGGCCAAAACGAAGTATCAATACCAGCCTGTATATATATGCTGCCGACGCCAAAATGAATATTTATCTGTGCCTAAAATCTGCACTGCCACTATCTTTGTGGACAGGTATGGCACAGACTTTGCCAGGTTCATCTTTTTCCTGTTATTGGTCCAATCAACTCAAAGGGCAAATACATCCATTTTGACATGCATGCTTTACTTTGGATCATTTACACAATAACTAAACACAAAAATTGAGGTAAGAATACGTTACGTACGTCCGATACAACAATTTAATTATTGCATCACCAAAACACGACATGGAGACCGCCATTGTTTTGCTGGAACGCGCAGAAATTAATGCCAACTGACGTCTCTCTTCGATTTCGACTCGCAGCTGATTGAGATAGCCCTACTGGCTGTGGGAGCTCGAGCGTCGACGGCCGTAGCTGGCCACTACAACTGTCGGTAAGCTAAGGCCATCGGACGCTTGAGCTCTCATAGCCAATAGAGCTATCTCATTCGGCTGCAAGTCGAAATCTAAAAGTGACATCTGTCGGCATTAATTTCTGCGCGTTCCAGCAAAACAATGGCGGTCTCCATGTCGTGTTTTGGTGATGCAGTTGTATCGGATGTACGTAACGTATTCTTACCGCAGTTCTTGTGTTTAGTTATTGTGTAAGTGATCCAAAAGTAAAGCATGCATGTCAAAATGGATGTAACTGCCCTTTAACTAAAGAAATTACACTAAGTCTCTGGCATTGCACCACGACCACCAATAAAACATCCATTGACATTGAAATGAATAATAAAATTGCAGGGGTAAATTAACACACGACGTAACCAAATCACAAAACTGTAAAAGGATCAATTACACTCTAAGGCCGCCAGCGCACTGAGCGACTTCGCCGCGTGGCCAGGTTGCTGCAGCCAATGAAACTGATTAGTGGGTGGCCAAGTCGCTCAGTGCGCGGGCGGCTTAAGGGCCCCGCACACTAAGCAACCAGGTCGCTGCGACCAACGAGAATTCTTACGGTATATGTAGCACCGCGCATTGGCCGTCGCGGCCAATCAGTCGCAGCGGCCCACTGGGATCCCGGGCAGCGTGCAAACGACCACGGGGCAACCATACTTGCTCTATGTTCATTTTTCACAACATTGATCGAAAATTATCAATGAAAAACAGACGTGGCCGCGCGGCACGTTGCCATGTTTTTTGGCCGTGATGACCACAGGCCACACGACATGGCCACCCAGTATGCGGGGGGCCCTAAGTCACTTCGAAAATTGCGGTTTACTTCTCAAAAATTTTAAGAGTAATAAGTTGGGGGCTATTTATGTTTGGTTTACAGCTCCTTGCCTCCTTGTCAAGTAGCATGATATGGCATCTTGTATCAACATTTGGTACAAAACTCTGCGACTTGCAACCTTCCATCCAAGGTTGATTAAAAATCGAAGCTACAGTTCTCGCTTCCCTGCTCCTTAAACGTATACCCTAACTGGCCTTGGCTACACGTAAGTCAGTGAAGGAACGATCGAATCATCGAAGACAGTTGCAACGATATAGCCTAAGAAGTTTAAATTTCCTGTGAGATACGCTAAATATAATCGCAGGATTACCGCAGGTAATCTGCTAATTACCACATTTTAAAAAAGGATTTAAAGCAAGGGATTAACTAACGGCAAGTAAACAAAAAGAAAAACAATCTCGTTTGGAAGATTTTGGAGCATTAACAAAAATAATTCCTTTAACCTTTTAAATCGATACAATTTTTATAAAAAACGGCATCAATAGGTTACTCACAACATGAGGATTCATATGGTTGACAATTTCTGGACGTACCTCCTTCCAGACGATCCTAAATAATAAACGGGAAAAAAATAAAAGTAATTCACAATACTTTTTCGACCCACCAAAAGTCCAAAAGATTACCACAAATGAGCAAATCATAGTACACTTTCACAAACCGAACCATTCTCTATTCGGAGATTTCTTTACCAGTTTTGGACCTTATTTTGGAAATTTTGTCAGTTGTCTTTCGTGAATTGGACCGTTGTAGACAATTTCTTTGGTAACATTGTTTAGATTTGCGACGACACACTAGCGTGTTTATAAGCTCGTTGTCATTGTCTAAACTTTAACCGTCCCATCAGAGACGATGCTGACAATGCTAACAATGGTTATAACAATACTTTCGCACTTACGCGCCCTCCCACTCCATTCCCGTTACACCCTCAGGCTGAAAACCAGAAAAGGTATGCAGTTCGTATCGTTCTGCAGCAATTCGTCCAATTTCATAGCTGGAAGCCTTCCCGTTATCTCCGTATCGGTGAATCACCCGATGGTAATCAACATAGGGCTGAACGGATTGGAAGTAGCTAGTAGCTAGCCATAACACATTTCCAACGTTATTGAGAGTAAGATTTTGCGTTGAAAGCCGCTTAGTTAAAAGCATTCCTACACGACTTAATTTTTGTCAGGTGGGTCATTACTCTCCATTTTACCTCAATTTAAGCTTTTGTACCGCATTATTTTTCCCAAAGTACCTGAAATGTGCATTGGCGCGACACACTAGCATGTGTCTGGATAACGAAATAAATTCACAGGTTGTTACGATTCCTTGAAGTGAATCCGGTTCTAAAGATATATAGGGTCTCCAGTGCACTAGACCACCATGCTAACACGATACTATTAAGATCGCTGATAGTATGCCATAATAATCAATGCCAGTGCAATAAACTGACGTCAGGAGATGCCGATAGCCCAGACGTTAAATCTTATGGCAAGTTAATTAACTTCTGGGGTTTATGCATCTCCCAGCGTCAGTTTGTTGTACCTGCTTGTAATGACGTTTTTCACATGGTAAGTGTGTATCACATTCAAGTCTACTGCGTTGGATTGGAGGACTCATGATGACATGTGAATCTAGACACACGCCAGTGTGTCGCCGCCAAGTAACAGTAGATCATCCCATTGTAGACATCCGATTGTGAAAAATTGATTGTTAATGATAAAAAGGCGGCTCACTAGCAGACATGTGTGTGTTAACTGTAAGCAACTGAAAGCATATTTTGGCATGTTGAGGATAAATCCCAATGCGACAGAAAATGTTTCAAATTGTGGAAAATGTAAGGGGAAGGGTCAGAGATTAAGAAAAACTAAAATTTAAAGGATTAGTGTCCACCAATCATAGAGCAAAAGATGCGTCAATAACGTTGTTTTTATGTTACTGTCTAGCTAGCTAATAAGATTTTCCCCATAGACTTTTTGCTCATGGCTAGCGCAAAATTGCGAAGGTCTACGTACCTGAATTTTTGCACACGGATGCTTGGTGATCTGAGGATGGTCCTTTTGTTGGTTTGGGGGTTGCAGGGGTCACGACAAATACGTGGGAGGGTTTTGAAATTTGCCACCGGCAAATTTAAATTTTGTTTCTTTTTCAAGTTGCAACCAAAGACTTTAAGCAACAATGGCTTGAACAATCAAGACTGGTCCTTAGATTTATTGTAAAAGCCTGGACGAACTAAAAACTGAACTGTAACGAAGGACAAAATAAAGAAACATTAACGTTGCCGTGGATTGCGTAAGAATAAAGGGATGCACGTTAGATGATGGTTACGCAACAATACGAGCATACACGAGCTAATGTTTTTTTTTTTGTTAATAACCCCCAAAAAAATGCTTCGCGTTCTGCTGTTTTAGTAACAGCGACCTTCGGGGGTTTCTGCAAGACTAAATGTGAACGAAATCTTGTTAGTCAGTGTGTGCAAAAATGAGATTGAAGCATCTTAAACAGACGGTGTAACCTTATGTACGTTCACAGTCCTATGAAAGTTGTGATATCCATCCAAAACCAAAACTGGTAGAAAAAACCGCCAAGTTTCCAAAAACGGTCGGCCTTTGAAGGTAGTGATATCATTCCACCAGGGAAAGGCAGCCAAGGTTAATCCTATTAGCCAAGTTAATCGCACCTATTAATAGTTCGAAAGTTAAATGAAAACTTGAAGAATGCTACCGCTAGTATAAGACACTAATTTTATAAGACAATTATAAGACACTAGCCTAGAAAATTATAAATTATGATTTTAAAATACGAGAATCATTCCGGTTTGTGACGACATAATTAATGGGTTCACGCTGGCTGGACTATTAGGCGCAATGCCACTTGAGACAGTAGCCACGTTTTCGTTGCGAGGAACGAAGCTACCGTCTCAGTTGACCTTAGCTGTGGTAAATACGCGGATGTGATCGTCGCGTGGGTGTTGTGAGGCAGGCGGAAGGTTATAAGGCAGGCGGTATGTTGCTTTAATGTAACAAAGTACTGGCATATTCATTTTGTCAAGTCTTGAAATTGAGCTAATCTACTAAATGCACAGCGATAGCCGAAGTCCTCTCTTCAGCAAAAGTAACACTATTAATTTCTCCGTTTCTATTCAATATATTTTGACCAAACTTGGCCAGATAGTATAACAAAAACGTAAAGTGTGCCGCAAAAACGTCAAGTGTGCCCGATCAACCATTAGAGGTCGGTCTAACCTATATTATTATTATTAAAAGGGGGTTATATGATTAAAATTTACACGGATAAAATTTGGATGATTTTTAATTGAATAATAAAATGTACAATTCAGAAAATTGCATCTGTTTAAGCGCTGTTGTGCTTTACGACTCATATATTTAAAACGAAAAGCACAACAGCACTTGAACAGATGCAATTTTCTTACTTGTACATTTTATTATTTCAATTAAAAATCATCCAATTTTATCCGTGTACATTTTAACACGTAAAGTGAAACTTTAATCTTATGGCACACTTGACTTTTTTTTAGTAATTAGTTAAGGCGGTCTCCCATGTTAAAGCCGAAATTTGGAAGCTTAATTTCTCCGCCGCCGTTCAACATTTTCTTCTGAAATTTGGCATGCAAGCCTTGTGGGACTTGGTCAACGCGTTTACTAACTTTTATTAATTTCCGATTTTCCAGATTGGAGATCTGGACTTCAGCTGGAATCATTTTTGTCTTATACGGTGGTGGTGATGGCGATGGACTTTGGACACGTTTATACAATGGTCTCTACAGACTAAACCATTTGTCGTAGAAAGCTGATTCTTAGCTCATTTTAAAGATCTACTTCCGGAGATGTGCCCTTTATAGAAATAGAAATTTAAATTGATGGCTCCGTTCCGGAGTTACGGAGCCCTAAACGATCCGTTTTATTGTTGTACATTGTTTTAAACCTTGTTTCTATACAACAATGCCAATCAGCAAACGCCAGACGGAAAGCGTACGCAAATGCTAACAATGCTGATGAGCCAACAATTTACTCGCACGTGAAGCGGAAGCAATATCTCGAATCCATTCATATAATGATTTCACGTCATTCTCTCGCGTTAAAGCTACAGTGTCCGTTACCCATTTGGCTTGCCGTCCTATGTACACCTTTGGGCATAAATGATCGTTTTCGTTATACTGGGGCTTTAAACAATGCCGCTCAACAATGCCACTCTTTGGCATCAACAATGAAGAATTCTTTCCGCCTTCAGTGAAGTATGTTCATATTTACAACAATGAAAAATTTCTATTGTTATCAGGCTATTTGAACCTCGATACAGTGCGATCATTTTTTATGCCCAAAGGTGTACAAATACGGACAAAGCCGCTTGATAGATAGCTGCGGACAAACCAACTTCCAAAAGAAAGACTTGTACTGAATGAACGAGCGAAATTCAGTGCCTTTTGCAACGAGTGCAGACGAGTGCTTGGTATGTCAAAGTAACACGAATTAGAAAACAAAAACGAGCTCGTTTGATGTTTAAGGTAAGATTTAACTGATACGAAGTCAAAACAGCAAAGGAACACAAATAAACTTTCCTGTAAGGTTTCACATGCCGTAGTGTTCCTGTACTGTTTAGTCCACGTGAAACCTTACTGCTGTATTCAACCATTAGACACGTAAATAAAATCAAAACCTTATCCCAACTTTCAAAATTGTTGAAAGAATAATATAGTGTATAATATACGCTACACACTCGCCCAATTTCAGGGCTAAATTTTTTATCATCATTGTAGTCCAGTCGTCTCCTTTCCGTTCATCTTATTGATACATACACCAGTTTTTAAGATTTCATATTCAAGACTTCAGGACTGGTAGGCTATTTCATTTTTATTTTCAACGATATTTCCAGAGTTTCAAAGAGTTGCACGAACCCTGAATTAGTTAATGTGTGGGTCTGTACTAAGCACACTAAAAGTACGATTTTTACGATTTTTCAGCGATGTCCTTTAGCCAAGTAGAATGAACCAATCCGACATATCGTGTTCTAAAGTAAAAAAAACTGTAAAAACATGCGAATACAGCAGTAAGGTTTCACGTGGACTAAACAGTACAGGAACACTGCGGTATGTGAAACCTTACAGGAAGGTTTATTTGTGTTCCTTTGCTGTTTTGACTTCGGATCAGTTAAACCTTACCTTAAACATCAAACGAGCTCGTTTTTTTTTCTAATATAATACTCATTCGAGCAAAAGCAAGGAGGAAGAAGAAAGTGAAAATCAATTACTGCAAAAACACGTGCAACAATCGCTTTAAACTTGATGCGATGCACGTCTGGAATCATTGCTACAAACTATGTCTGGTCGCGTGAATGTTGGCGGTTTACAAGTTTTGACTTCGATACGATGAAAAGGCACATTGACTTCGTAGACGCAGACTTGGATAGCGAAGTTGAATTGTTTTAAAGTGGGCGGCAACAATCTTTGTATGCGTGAGCAAATGAAGGAAAATTACTTGCAACAATTTGGTGCTGCATGGTGCGGACGTGAATTGTTTCTAAATTGATGGGAACAGTCACGGAGGTTACCTTGCAGCAGGGGGGTTTGCTGACTTTCTCAGTTAAACGGTGTTTTTAGCATTCAGTAAAACACAAGTACGTGTCTTTTCTGGGTCTGGGTGTGCTAATGAAATATTGCAGACGCGAGTGGCTTTCCTAAGAAGACCAAACACCGGGAGAGGCTATGATTGAGGGTACACGTAGGTTTCTTACGTCGCTTTACCTTACGTCGACTTGAACTCACATCGCTTTAGGAGAGAAGTGGTTACACGGAGGTTGTAGTTGGAGTGAGTTAAAACGACAGCGGGGGTTCCTGCGTCGCGTTTATCTAATCCCCCCATCAAGTAAACCCCTCTTTATTGCGAAGTCTCCATTCAGCCAGCTGGCTTTCGACTTCGTTTTAACGAAGTGACATGTTGCCGTCCTAGTTCCGAGACGTTTCAGCGCGCTCATTTCAACCAATCAAAGGGAAGCAGTCCTTAGAGCGACGTAGAAAATGGGTTTTAGGTGGGTACACGTAGGTTGTTAAAGCGCTTCAACTCCTTACGTCGACGTATCGAGGTGGTTTGAGATAAAGCGACTTGAAATGGTTTTAGGTGGGTACACGGAGGTTCTTAAAGCGCTCTAAGCACTACATCGACGTAAGATACGTCGACGTAAGATGAAGCGACGTAAGAAACCTACGTGTACCCTCGGTCTATGACCGGGAGACAATGACCGAGGGTACACGGAGGTTTTTTACGTCGCTTCATCTTAGGTCGACGTAGCTTACGTCGACGTAGTGCTTAGAGCGCTTTAAGAACCTCCGTGTACCCACCTAAACCCACTTTCAAGTCGCTTTTTCTCAAACCACCTCGATACGTCGACGTAAGGAGTTGAAGCGCTTTAACAACCTACGTGTACCCACCTAAAACCCATTTTCTACGTCGCTCTAAGGACTGCTTTCTTGTGATTGGTTAAAAAGTGCGCGCGTAAACGTCACGAAACTAGGACGGCCACCTGTCACTTCGTTAAAACGAAGTCGAAAGCCAGCTGGCTGAATGGGGACTTGGCAATAAAGAGGGGTTTGCTTGATGGGGGGATTAGGTAAACGCGACGCAGCAACCCCCGCTGTCGTTTTAACTCACTCCAACTACAACCTCCGTGTAACCACCTCTCTCCTAAAGCGATGCGAGTTCAAGTCGACGTAAGGTAAAGCGACGTAAGATGAAGCGACGTAAGAAATCTACGTGTACCCTCGGTCAATCACGGATATTAGCTTGCAGTAGGGGGCTGGGAATTTGGGGCGGGGGGGAACAGGAGGGGCGAGTAAAATTGAAGGATCAGTCTACTAATGAATGAAATATGGCATACGCGATTTACTTTCCTAAGAAGACAAAACACCTTGGGAGGCTAATATTGATTTCACACTACTAAATTCGTCTCGCGCTGGTCGCGTGCCGGGCGCGCGCTGAATGAGAGCCAGCCCTGGGCAGCTCGTTTCGTATTTCAGATTTAAAAATTCGTAGCGGCCGTGTTTTCTGCTGTCTAGTGGAGGGGTGAGTCGTGCAGTCCTTATCCTACAACAATAGGACTGGGTTGGGGAGCAGCACGAGGAAGAGAGGTCTTTTGTTGCGCAAAGAAAGATAATCCACGAGGATTATTCCCTGGGGTGCGCGCCAGCACGCTTTGCTGTAGCGGCCAAGCTGGCTCGCAAATAACCAGCTGGCGCGAGACGAATTTGGTAGTGTGAAATCAATATAAGACCGGGAGACTCAATCCACCGTGCTACAAGTTTTGACTTTTGGACTTTCGTTGTTGAGCTAAAAGGAAAGTTACTTGCAACAATTTGGTGGTGCGTGGCGCCGATGTGAATTGTTTCTAAGTTGGTGTAAACAATCACAGAGATTAACCTGAAGCAGAGGGCTTGCTTGCATATTGAATGTCGACTTTCTCTGTGATATACGGTTTTTTAGCATTCAGTAAAACACAAGTATGTGTCTTTTCTGAGTCTGAGCCAAAATCACGGTGAAAATGTCGGGAAAGGGTGAATGGGGAGGGGGGGGGGGGGGTAAACGAAGAGGGCGTAGGGTCCCTCCCGTTGACACTTACATCAGGCGAGATATTCACACGTCAGTGCAAGAAGGAGGATGGATCAGGTTCACACCAGATCGCGTTGTAGAGGAGTAAAATTAAAGGATCAGTCTACTAACAGAGACGTCAGGAAGGATAAAAGTTGGTGGGGTAAACCAGAAATTTACCGACATAATTTTCCAATTAGCCAAAAATTTATCTAATTTTGCCGACTGATTTGCCAACTGTGTGACACCCCCCCCCCCCCATAAAAACGTCCCTGTCTGCTAATAAATGAAATATTGCATACGTGATTTACTTTCCTAAGAAGGCGAAACACCGGGGAGGCTAAAGGGCCGGGAGACTCAATCCACCGTGCAGCATGCACGGGTCCTGCTAGTTATACAATAAAGTGAACTTTTTTCCAAGATGGCGGCGTTAAACTCGCAATGCTCTCTGGCGCTTGTCGTTATGAAGTAGTACAACTATTATAATAAAAAGTTAAACGCAAATTCTCAACCGCTTTCTTCTTCTCCACACTCTTGTAACAATGGAACAGTGTAGGATCGCAACAATGGTTTTCGGTTTGGGTGCTGGGATATCTCAGCACTGCTTTCCTTTTGGGTTTTACATCTGTCACAAATACGGCATAAACGCCAACAACACGAATCTCCTTTCGTAATTTTATCAATGATGATTAAACACAGATCAAATACATCCAACAACCAAAATAAAAAGCAGAGTACGAAGCTTTCGTATTCAAGAATTATTAAAATTCAGAAATGCGCTGCAACCTAAAAAAAAAAAAA
>JAHWFP010079845.1:6796-38031 GCA_023313725.1 Lithobius niger
CCCCCCCCCCCTTCACTTCCGTAATTGCGCCTCTGGCTGAATGTTGACGTAACTTTTGTTTGGTTCAGGCACGTCATATCAAAATCCAGCAGATACAGTAAAAAATAACGCGCGACCCATCCGACCGGGAGATACTACCGACGAGAAAGTTTATTTTCCCCCCATCTGATGGTATTTCTTTTCGCTCTAACGGGAATGTTTTCTATCTGAGCGCAGGATTTTTCTTCAATCTGGTGGGAATTTTACCTATACATAAAGGGAATTTCCCCCATGTTATTAGAATGCCTTTTATTATTAGTTACTAATGCTAAGAGCGTCATTTCAAACGCGCTGTAGAGCAGCCTAACCAAAAATACAGCTGCAAATGATATACCACGGCTACGGGTGACGGCGGAGCCTTTCCCCCCTCCCGACTCTCTTTCTGTCCGAGACTTAGCTTTGTTTTGTACTCGTTTCGTAAACGCTTCTTTTAGCGTACTTAATTCTTTTCCCTACTGGCCTTTTTTCCTCAGACGTTTTTACGACTGTCATTATATTGTGACCGAAGCTGCAGGAATGCACAGGAAACAATAGTACTTTACCAAAACTATAAACACGTATCAACAAATGCAAAAATATGTAAATCTACTTCGGATTAGAAAGAATAAAGAGTGAGGAGGGATATTCTACAAATCAAAGGGGAGGGTAGCCAGTCAGATAACCAGTCATGGAGTGATTTAGCTTTCTATACAACTTCATAATTTTACAACTGAGGAAGAAAATGGGTCGAAAAGCAAATCAATCCACACCATACCCATCGAAATCAAAAATAAAGTCGATTTCTGGTATAAAGCGATTCGTGCACTCCCCAATCAGAACTGCCAAAAACTCACTTCTGGAATACGCGAAGAATAAACCTCTGGCAGTATTCCGTCAGAATAAGTTAGTCAGTATTCAGTTCAAGTTGGGTTCAAATCCCGGACGGGCCCCCAATTATGTCGCTCACTAGTTGTTAAAATGGGCGGACACCTTCCCTTGTATGACGCAGCGGGGGAAAGTAAAAAGTCTAGGGGAACTCGCAAGAGGTCCCGGGTTCCTTTTGCGGGGTTTTAAAGCCGCGAATCGAACTCCAAAAAACCAAACTGTAAGAATTAATAATACACTTGCGCCCCATGATTCACAATTCAATTGTCACGCATGGAAAACACTCAGTCAAACCTTTAGTTTCACTAATGCATTATTTTAATGGAGAGGGGAGGGGGGAGGATGTTTACAAAAAAGGATTACGATACAAATCAATTTGGTTGCTTTGAGGTCTCTTGAATTTAACAATAATGGCGTATCGCACAATTTCGACCGAAACCCCGTAAGGCAGATAGTTCAAAAACACACTTCAAAATATTAGGACAGGCGTCACGTGCCAGATTTTGGTTTTCATGGACGGGTCGTTTCGTCCCCAGCCCAACGAAAAGGAACGGAATGGGGGGTTGATATATTAGACGTCTCGCAACGGGTTATGGCCAACACATCTCGTAACGGGTTATAGGTTAGCGTCTCGTAACGGGTTATGGGTTTAAACGTCTCGCAACGGGTTATGGTTTTAAACAAAACGAATCACTGCCCTCTTAAACTACAACTGAACCTCACAGAAAACTAGGCTACGAATGACGGCGACCAAACCAGACCTCGCCAAAAGGACACGGCAGCTGAACACGTTATCGCATTTTCCGAACTGGGACCTATAGTCTAAAAACGACAGGAGATACGGTGCACATTAGTTAAAATTACAAATGATTGCAATCTTTACCTTTTAGGAGCAGTCCAGTCCGGCGGCGAATTCACGTCGAAGGCTGGAGTGACGCCGACTCATCCCTAATAGCGTGACGAAGGTCCAGGCAGACGCACAGTGAAAACTTGGTTAAATAGAGAACATGGTTAAAAACAAGTAACCGATTTTTGGTCGGGTGTAGTTAAAAAAAGACGTTAGTTAAAACTGGCAGCATCCCCGCGACCAATTCGGGGAAGGAACGGAGCAACAGCCCAAGAGCTGCGCGTGGCAAACCGTTCAGTAGAGTGACTGCGAGCAACCAATCAAAAAAGGTTATATGGGGGAAAGGAATTTGCATAACAGGTGACGGGGAATCAGCTGTTATGACATAAACAAACCGGGAAATACGGCAGTTATGAAAAATCGTTAGCGGAGCTAAGTTAAGTTTTTATAATACGAAGGTTTAAGGTAATTAGACGCGAGATAAGTACAATATTTAAGATTCAATCTTATTTCAGTACACGAATGAATGACGAAGCAAAAAACAAAGTATGGCACGCCAAGGTAAGTGGATGACGTCATTATTCGCGAGCAGGTGGATCTGAAGACTTAAGACACGTGGAGTGATGCTGCAATGTGGTATGAAGAGGGGGAGTCAAGCGACTCGGCAATCGGTGTTTATGGCGAGCCGAGCAGAGTGACGTCGCAAGGCGCAACAGGCCCTAGTATCAGGAAAATAAGCACACTTTGAGGGGGGGGGGGAAGGGCACACTTGAAGAAAAGGGGCAAATAAGCAAACATCTTGAGGAATTTTTTTTTACTTTGAACGAAACATTAAATCGGTGTTTCGTCCAAGGTTTAAATACTAATTAGGGATGAGTTCAAGGACGTAGGCACATAGGGGTACATGCCCCCCCCCCCACCCCCTCTACCCAAAATGCACCTTATTTTTCCTGCCTTAGAATCCCCATTGGCGAATCGTGGCGTGGGGGAACACACCAAAAAAGGGCCCTGGGGCAACAAAACGGTCCAGGGGCAAAACACAAAAGTAGCAAGCAAAAAAGGGAAAAAATATTTTATTTTATTTTTTTTGAGGGGGGGGGGGGGGGTTGTTTATTTTTTTATTATTAAAAAAAAAAACGGCTCAGGGGGCAAAGTAAAAAAGTAGCATGCAATTCCCGAACCCCCCCCCGACTTAATTTTTTGTTTTGTCCAAATCCTTGGACAAAAAAACGACCCTGGTATAACAAAATGGCCCAGGAACAAAGTATGAAGTAGCAAGAAACTCCCCCCCCCAAAAAAAAAGACTTTATTTTCCGGGGGGGGGGGGGTTGAGGGTGCTTGCTTGCTACTTTTGTACTTTGTCCCTAGGCTGTTAATTGTTACCCCCACGGCCGTTTTTTTGGGCTGGTCCAAGATTTTGTCCAAGTTTCTGGCAAAAACAAACAAAAAAATTTTTTTTGGGGGTGGGGGGTGGAGGGGAATTGCTTAGACTGCTGAATTAGACTTCTGTTCGGCCTGTTGTTTTTTTTCTTTTCGCTTTTTGTTATGCTTTGACAAGATTTTACTGTGAAATAAGACACAGCAACATGTTTTCTAAATGTTCAAAACTATTCATTTTATAAGATCTTCCGACAAATAAATAAGTTCTATTTACGTACATCGTTGTGTACATGAAATTAGTACGATTGTAAATTGCCAGCTAAAGTCTTAAAGCTTTGTATGCTGTAAGTTAACTGGACAAATCGAATTTTTACCATATTCATTCGCTCGCCAATCGTTGCTTTTGCCACGGTATGCGTTGATCACGTGACCCTTCAAAGTCACACGGCGACGAGCGAGAAATAACACAGGCTGCCAGGCCCCTGTTTGGGTGAAGTACTGGAGCAATGGAGCGCAATCTAAGTCAATATTTGGAAGCACAACGACGTGTAACTGCAACACTAAGTTTTACGTCGATCGCGTGTGAAACGTCATTTTGCTCAGATTTCCGAACGCACGGATCTGACGAGCGTTGGCACTCTGGCCTTCTTTGTGAACATGCCTCGTCACATGTAACACCCGTTCTGCATTTCCAATCCTATTAGAGTAGATACGATTTTTTCAAACAACACCTGCATATTATGGTATTTTGTTGTTTTATTTTAAATCAGTAACACTTTTTTAATGAGGAAAAGGATTTAATTCCCAGATATCGGATGGAAATCACGTTTACAGTTTTTATTTTATCTTTCAATCAGCACACCTTAAAATATTGCTCCAAAGTACAAAAATATATTTTAGATAATTTTGCCTCCACACTTCGCTAGACAAGACGATTCTCTTTCATTAGAAACAAGAATGACACTATTCCGTTGGAAAATAACTGAGAAAAAGTGGAACTAAGATCATAACTGAAATACGTTGTAGACCCTAGCGCCATCTAGTAGTCAGAATTGAGATAACCAAAGGGGTTGCACTCCCTCTTAAATGATATAATCGCAACATTTAATGCTCTAACGCGTCCGCCGTTCACAGAATGCTGTTTTATTATCTTGGAAAGCATCGAAAAATAACCACGAGGCGCACTCCTCAGGACCTAGCTTGCGTTAAGGATCGGAATAGAGGGTACTATGAGCGCATGCGCAACTATAAGCTCTATTTAAAGTTAACAGATTACCACTGGACTGCTTTAAGGTATATCAGACAACTTGTTTACATATGAAATTTAAACACAGAAGGGTTTTGAGGTAGACCCCATAACTTACACATAGAAATACAATGCTGGGAGGTTTAAGGCTTATACCCAACAACCTTGTAACAACAGAATTAACCTTTTGTCCTCAGAGGTGAGACAGAGGGCTGTTTTTAAAGAAAGCCATTTCGTAGAAAACTTAGAGGAAATAGCCGGGGACCACGAAACTCCCGTAGAATGTTCCTAATGAACATTTAAACGTGTCGTACAATCTCTGTAAATATCCTTCCACACCGGAAGGCGTTGATAGTGACAGGGAGAATAACATTGGCACTTAAAATTTAGGTTTAAAGTCCGAAACGGGAAAGCTGACAGTTTCTTTGAGTGAGGTTGCCCTGACAACGTACCTCTTAACAATTAAAGAAAATTTATATATAAAAAAAAAAGTGTGTAGAGCAAATTTTGGCTCCACCACTGGTTTAGCTTTTAACAATAAAAACTCAACTTTTTGTTTTTAATTTAAACAAAATACCTACTCATGGTATCTGCATTAGTATGAGACTTTCCAGGTTTGGACTTGACCTCATAGTCATAGTCTTGAAGAGTAAGACTCCAACGCAACAATCTTGGATTTTGCCAGACATTTGTTTCAACCAGTGAAGGGGGTTGTGGTCTTATTCGATGAGAAACTTGGTACCATAAATGTACGGACGAAGTTTCGCAACGGCCCATAGCAGACAAGCACACTCCTTTTCTGTAGTTCCAAAATTTTGTTCCCTTGCTGTCAATTTGCGTGATGCATAAAGACAGGGGTGTTCATCACCATCGAACACTTGGGACAAAATAACGCCCATACCTCGTTCAGAACAGTCGCACTGTAAAATGAACGTTTGGCTAAAGTCGGGAGCTCTCAGGACTGGAAATGTCACTAGAGCTTGTTTCAGAGAATCAAAAGCTGTTTGTTTAGATTCATCCCACAAAACGGGATCTGGTGCTTCCTTTTCAAGGAGTCTGTAAGACAAACACAGATTTCAGAGTAAAGATTGATGTACCTTTGGTAGTATCCTACTAAACCAAGGAAAGAACGTACATCCTTCTTAGTTTATGGCCTAGCGAATTTTTGCACAGCCAAAACTTTCACTTCAGAAGGAGTTCGAGAACCTCCACCTACTTCATGACCAAGAAAGGTGGCTTTGCTGCAATCAACCCGCGACTTACCGGCATTTACCGTGAGCCCGGCTTTCTTGACAGCAGAAAGGAAATTAAAGACATGTTCGAGATGTTGTTGCCACGTTTCGGCACCAACAGCAGTGTCATCTTGGAAAGGAGTAACATACTCTTCCATGCCCCTAGTGACACCATCCATCAACTTCTGAAAGCAGAAGGGAGCATTCTTCATCCCCATGTTCATCATGACGGGAGCAAACTTCCCAATGGGAGTTGTAATTGTGGCAGCTAAAGAAGCTTGCGGCATTAAACGCACTTGCCAAAATCCTGTTTAAATCAAAGATAGAAATAAATTTCCACTTTGCGGCTCGTTCGATACACTCCTCAATGTTAGGAATGGGATAGTCCTTGGTGACTGTGTTATTGTTCAACTCACGGACAGCAAAACTGCTACCGGACGTGGGCTGGCATCTTCCTTTTGAACAATAATCATGGGGGAACCGTGTTGTGAGTCGGCTTCAACAATTAAACCCAGACCGAGCATCCGCTCAATCTCTGTAACAATCAAGTCACGCTCATACTTCGCATGGCGATAGTATTTGCAGGGTTTCACGTGTGGATCAATTAGTTCGACATCGTGCTGTAACAGGTCGGTTCAACCAGGCAAAGTGGAGAAAACACCACCCACTCGTTCAAAAACATTGAGCAGGTCGCTCTTCTGCTGTTCGGTTAAAGAGCCCATTTTCTTAAAATGGCTCATGGCTTCCTTAGCAATAAGGTGGCCATCTCCAAGCTGACCTGTCCAAACATGGTCAAGGTGAGCAGACTCACATTCGTCAGAAAACGCATAGTTAGACGCTCTTTCCCTACGCACATAGGGCTTTAGGAGGATGACGTGGTAGACTGTCTCCTTCTGAGCACCAAACGATTCTTTTATTAAGTAGTTTGTGTCAGACAATCTTTTCAACACCACACACGGGCCATCCCAATAAATGTCCAATTTATTGGCTCTGGAAGGTTTTATCTCCCTCTTTATCTCCCACTTATCTCCCTTTTGACTTACGTTCAGTGGCCTTTCTGTCATACAAAGATTTATTTTTAAGTTGTGACTTCGTGATATTCTCTTGAGAAATCTCACGGGAGTACTTGAATCGTTGAAGCAAGTCTAGGATGTATTCTAATACACTTGGGTGAACGTCTGGCTCAACCCATTGGCTTTTAACCAACTCCAGTGGACCTTTGATGTTACGGCCATAAACAAGCTCAGCAGGAGTGAAGCCGGTGCTCTCGTGAGGGGCGGTTCGGAGAGCGAACATTGCTCCAGGCAAACACCTCTCCCAGTCTTCAGGATGCTCGTGGCTTACTGCACACAACACTGCTTTAAGTGTGCGATGGAAGCGTTCGACGCTGTTGGATTGGGGGTGACAAATGCTGGAATTTATGCACTTAATTCCACATTTTTCCAAAAACAAAGTTGTGAGTTCAGAGACGAACGGAGAGCCTAGGTCGCTCTGGAGCTCACCAGGAAAGCCTAGTCGAGAAAATACTTGTAGTAGTGCGTCAACAACACTTTGACTGTTAGCCTCTTTAAGGGGAACAGCTTCAGGGAATTTAGTTGCAGGGTCAAGTAGGGAAAGTATATACTTAAAACGAGCCTTGCTTGTAGGCCTCATTGGACCAACAATATCAATAACATACCTATTGAAAGGCTCTCCATCCATTGGCACAAATACCATGGAAGCAACAAATTTTTGCCCTGTTTTGCCATTTTTCTGGCAAGTCAAACATGATTGTACATAAGTCTCAATATCGGTGAAACAATGTGACCAGTAGAAATTCGTTAATACACGGTCTTTAGTTTTAGACTGGCCCAAATGGCCTGCCCATGCATTGGCATGCGCTGTATCTAACACAAAATTCCTACATGCTTTAGGAAGCACTAGCTGTCTCTCTATTGACGGCTTACCTAAAGGATGAAAGGGCTTTCTGAAAAGCAAACCTTTGTCGACGAAATCGTTTGTATTCGTTCTGCTGTTCAGAGTCGGATTGGGTAGGAAAGGGTGCCTGTGCCATCTAAGGGGTTGAAGGGGCGCCATACTTGTTTTGTCACACTTGTTTTGCGAGAACACTTTAAATGAATTTTTTTTGGGGGGGGGGTGGTCAACACCTCCTCGTCATGAGAAAAAGGATTGGTTGTACCATCATATTGTTAATTGTTGGTGTAAATTTTAAATGGTGGAATAAAACCAAAAACTCAATGAATGTAGCGTACTAGCGCTTATTTGTATATTTTTATTTCTTTCCCCATCCCTGTCCCTATTCCTGTAACATTGTAACAAGGTGTGCATCTTGACAGGTGGGCGGAAAAAAGGTCCGCGGAAAAAAGGTCCACGGAAACAAGGTCCGGGGAAAAAAGGTCCGGGGAAAAAAGGTCCGCGGAAAAAAGGTCCGAAAAAAAGGTCTCGGAAAAAAGATCCTCGGAAACAAGGTCCGGGGAAAAAAGGTCCGAGGAAAAAAAGTCCGTGGAAAAAAGGTCCGAGGAAACGTTAAATAGTACGACTTAGGCACTGATAAATTTTGGCTTATAACTTCTAAATTATTCATTAAATTCAAGGTTAATTAAATATATTTATCAGTCCGAGAAAAAATAGCCCTACAAAGGTAGAAGGCTCACGTCATAAATTTTTTTTTTAATGAGATTATTATTGGGCGTTACGTCTCAATTCTCTGCCTACCTTCTAAATGGGTTGCTTTAAAACGAAAAAAAAACCCTGGTCGGGAGACATTAACTCCAACCGAGAAACAAAATTTTGGGCGAAGCCGGCCTCTCAAAGAAGTGATATGAAATTAAAATATTTAACAGAAACCAGAGCTGAGCGTATTTTCACAATGGTGAGGGTAAATATACATGCGCAAATAATCGGCCACACGAACATTGTTGAACATTTGCTTCCCAAATTAGGCTACGTGTTCTTTCATCTCCCCCTCCCAACAAGACAAGACAGTTCAAACTGCATTGGTCTACGTTAATTATTAAGGGCATTATTACATTTTATAATCAGGGTATTCTTTTGTGTTCACACTATATGCATATACATATATAGGCCTATATATTTAAAGCCAACATTTGTCAGTGCCTACGTCGTGCTATTTAACTTTCCTCGGACCTTCTTTCCGCGAACCTTTTGTGCTCGGGACCTTTTTCCCCGGACCTTTTTTCCGCGGACTTTTTTCCCCAGATCTTTTTTCCGCGGACTTTTTCCCCAGCTCTTTTTTCCGGACCTTTTCTCTATGGACCTTTTCTCTACGGACCTTTTCTCTACGGACCTTTTTTCCCCGGACCTTTTTTCCTAGATTCATCTTGACAAGATGCCTTCCCCAGCCCCATCAGGGTTAAAAGCTGCAACTCCGACCATTTTAAATCAAAACAATTTTCCAAATTTAAAGTGGCACTATCACCGATTGATAATCAACAGAATCTGGTAATATCTAGCGCTATCCAGTACTATCTAGCACTTGCTTGAATCAAGCGAAGGAATGCACAACGCCATTTCTTTTCACGAAACAAACAAGCCACGAACCTCCTTAATTATTGAGTGAAAATTTGGTACGTCCTCGTGCACCTGAGAACAAGCTGTAAAGGTTAACAATACCACTGCCGCTAGAGGGCGCCAGTATTTTCGTACGATTTTTAATCGGTGATAGTGCCACTTTTAAACAATAAGATATGAATAAACTAAAAAAAATTTTAGTTGTATTTTGCTTTCATTGTTTTATTTACTAAGTAAAACCTAGTTTATTTACTAAGTAAATGCGTGGAAACCTACTTACACTCTTTAAAATCCTAACTTCCAATTTTGGCGGCCCAGATACTGCAGCTCTTTTCACTAGGTACCATATAACATCCACAAGAGGCCACTCACTTAAATTAACTAAACCCACTATCAATAAAAATCAAGCAAAAGGTTTCTTTTCTGTCCGCCTTATCTCTCACTGGAACGCACTGCCAGAAATCGTTGTGGCTGCCCCGAGCCCAAATATCTTCAAAAATAGACTGGATAATTTTGTTGCCGCAAATACCACTTGGCGATTTTCCTATGCAGGTGGTTCTTAAATCAAGGTGTCTTCTACCCCCCCCCCCCCTTTCTTGGTGCTTTTTTCTTAAATTTGATGTTGAGCTTAAGTTTCTCTGTTTTTTATTGCCATTATTAAAGAAATTTTGTCGGTTACTATTCCCCATCCGATTTGGTCTTACCCATAAAAAATTATACTATGCCAAATTCACTTATATATATTTAAATATTGATATATCAATTTTTTAATATTAGCCTATGTATCTTGTTAATATTCCCATAGTCTTTTATTTCAGAATATTTATATTGCAATTGTTGGTATGCAAACTTTTTTTCAAATGTAATTCTGAATGTTTTTTGTAAAATTCGTGTAACATGTTTTAAGTTTATTTGATCATTTATTTGCATGTACAATATTTTTCTAATCAACTTTGCTACGAAGCCTGTACGGCGCTGTAGTGCATTTTTGTAATAAAGTAAAGTAAGTAAAGTAAAGTAAAGTTTGCCACGTAACAAATATTTTATCCCCCGCCCCTCCCCCTCGTAATAACAATTCAATTCGTAACGCCGTGAAGACCTCCCCCAATCCTTTCCTACAATGTTACATGCTTTATGGACCCTCCCTTTCAATATTGTAATATTGCACATTGTCTTTAAATCCGAAGTAAAATCAGTGTTGTAACACTTTTTTTTTTTTTTTGGTAAAATACTATTTACTTTCTGTACATAATAATACAGCACGATTTCTATTATTTTTTACCTTGCATGTTTGCCACACTGTATTTTTGTTTTGTAAATATTATTTATTGCCTCCTTGTTTATGCACTTGGGCCCTATTTCGTCCCTCCTTGTCCCACTCATTAGCAGATTGGACTCGCCCAGTCAACCCACTTTACAGGCGGTTACAGCATGGCAACACTTTACAATCGCATTTTTAAAAGAATCGTCACTCAGAAAAATGAATTTGGTCTTGCAGTGTAGCAGAATTTAGAAAAGCATTGTAATAATTTGAAAAGCAAAACTAGTTGGGAAATATTTAGTACGCCTAATAAAGTGTGTTCCCTGTTCGTCCGAGTTCCTGCGTTGATTGGCTGATATGGGGCGCAAGAAGTACGCATTATTGCTGAAAAACGTTGCAAGTGTAATTTTTTTTTTTTTTTGGCGAACGTAATTAAAAACTGTCAGTAGACTGCATATCTTTATAACGCTTTTATTTTATTCTATTAAGCAAGAACCGTACAGTAATTATTATTTTTTTTCATCCTTTTCAATTGGAAACATTATCGGTTTTAAAAAATTGGATGAGCTCGAGAAGTGATTAACAAATTATCGGTTTTCGTGTAACCGACAGTAATAGAAAACGTTTACTATTGGTAACCGGTTTCTTTAAAAACTGTCTCTTGCCACCACTAAAAACTAACGTAACTGCATTATTGTCACGTTCGTGTTAAAAAAAAAAAAACACGCATTTGTATCTCTACTGAAGGCTGTACAGCCGGCACCACAGCTTGTTTCGAATCGAGTTATTTGACCAAAATTGAAGTTTAGCTTACCTTGCTGGTCACCTGTTCCAGTTGCGTTCCTGGTCATGGCCTCAGCTGGTAAAGGAAGGGTGCGTCTCGTCTGATATGATCGAACAGGCAGCGCGGTCATATGATTTCCTTTTTCAGGATGCTTCTTTCTCAACCTACTTTGGGGCGAGCGTATTAGGAAGCGTTACTCATCAAGGAAATTGGGGTTAACTTGTTAAGACTGGTGAAGACGCCAAGGGAAAAGGAAGGGTAGATTGAGAGGAAGGCTTTGTGCTGAAAGGAATAGTCACATCCAGGAAGTCAACCCACGATACAACAATAATCTTTCTTACAAATATTATCAAAGGGGCGCCAAATCAAAGGGCGCCTGTGCCCTTGGCACAATGGCACTATGGCCAGTCCGAGCCTGCTGCTGTTCCACTGGAATTTCAGTAGTTTGCCAACATTGTGTTAAAGTTGGTCACTCAAGTTGCATCTTAGCAAAAGCAGGTTTATCAATATCCAGTAGTTTTGTAAACTAGTCTGTCTTGGGGCCTAGAATCGCATCATCTAAACGATCTACTCTAGGGTTGATAAAACCTTCGGGTGGTGCTACTCGTGGAGGAACCTCACGCTGTTCAGCCTCGCTATCTGAACTGTCATCATCACTTGATGCTAACTCACGATAATTGGGTCGTAAAATCAGGAGCTGTTGCTCGTCACGGGTTTGTGAACGAGTAACGGCGTTTGCAAAAGGCGGTAAAGTTTTTAACCCCCTCTCTTCCAGAATGGTCTGGGAAGGAATGCCTAAAAGCATCTGTAAATGATCACCAATGTAGTCAGTGACCAAAGCCTCTGTGGTTAAAGGACCATAGGGCGTCTGCACATCAATCTTAGCGATTGCGTGGGCTGTAGTCTGCTCTGTGAGCGCGTTACTGCAGTGGATGTATTCCCCCTTGAATTGGTGTGGTTTAACCAAATTCCTAGAAATGACATTGTGGGTAGACCCAGTGTCCCTAAGTACTAAACACTTAGCACCATTAACACTCCATTCGTGAATGTATTTCGACAATACTAGTTCAGGTGGTTGGCTAATAATAAAATTGTTACTAGCTGGAGAAGCTCCAGAATCACTGGCTTCTTGGGCTTTACGTGCGAAGCAATTTTTGCTGACGTCCCCGGGCTTTAAACAGAAAAAGCACGTGCCATCGTCGGCTCTTGGCCTACGTGGTTGGTCGAATGCTTTGTTAGCATTTTGGCTGGCAGAATCCCTACCAGTGGAGTCACTTTGACCATCTACAGAACCGGCCGGTTTAGCTGTAGGGCGATGGTTTCGATTACCGTTACGTTGATTAGCCGAAGCCTTAGGAGCTGGGCTGGCTGGCTGTGCGTCAGTTTGCACTTTGCCAGTTTTGACAGCAACATCTACCGAGATTTGCTTGTTGCGTGTGGTGTAGTCATCACACAGTTTGGCTGCTCCCTGTAGCGTCCCAGATTTAATCTGGTCCGGCAACCATTTTCTCAGGCCCACTGGGCATGACTTGTAAAATTGCTCTAATAAAATTGAATTAGACAATTTGTGGAAATCGCCGTTAACACCGGCGAGAGACGACCATCGGGAAAACAACGTCTCGAGCTCAAATGCGTGCTCGTGAAATAATTGGTCTTGTTCTTTCTCAAGATTGCGAAATGCAGATTGGACGGACTCCTTAGTCTGTACGAACCTTTCAAGTAATTTTAATTTGACTTGATCCTAATCATGCATAGAAACTGTTCTCATTTGGTCGCCTTTACTAGAATTTCGCTTAACACAGGTTGTAAACCTACTACACATTCACTCTTTGGAATACGTTGAGTTTCCATTGTTCTTTCAAAGATTTTTAAATACGAATTAATTTCCGATTTCGGACCCCAACTATTTATAATCTAACGGCTTCGGAAATTTTTCCGGGCCATGGACCTGCATTAACACTTGGTAAAACCTGGACTGGATTGGTACCATCGTTACCATTTACACTTCTTAACTTGGCTAATTCAATTTGTCTGTTAGCCAGTTCTAATTCATGCTCGAGTTTTTTTTATTGCAAGCGCCGTAGCTGCGTCGCTAGTCTGGGCGGTTGTGTCACGTATCATTAATTCATGGGCACGAATTTTATCGGCCTCAGGGGAGTCATAAGCTCTAGCTTTTTCAGCCTCTTCTAACTTTAAAGCTTCTAATTTTAACTGTTCGGCTTAAGAAATTGTTCGTTCTCCTTGAGAGCGATCTCCATTTTGGCCAAAATGGCAGAATCGTGTTTTTCCATGGCACTGAGCAGTTCGTTTGACAGCTCATCCAACGTGAGTTTGTTATCGTTAAATGCTATTTTTAAAACATCTACGGACTCGTGTCTGGTTTCACATACTGTTAAACCCAAATTCAAACAAGCTTTCTTTAAGTCTTTGTAATGAATATGATCGATTATTGCTTCTAAATCTTCCATGTTGAAAGTTAGGTTAGTTTAAATTTTAAAGAAAAAAAAACGTTCTAGTTTTAAATCTTTACAGTTAAAATTGCAGCCGCAAAGTAGTGTCTTAGTGGAGTTGGCCCAGCAGCCCATGCTGGCCAGGGTGTCCTGGGCGTGGTAGGTGTTTAGGGTGTGTTTAGGGGTTGATGTTTGGGTGGGACAGGTGTGTGTATCGATTTTGGGGGTCGTAGGTTGATTAGGACGGTGTGGGTGGTCAGGTGTGATTTAGTATAGGGTTGAGTTAGGGTGTCCGTGGATGGTGCGAGGGGTCGGCTTCGCCGCAGTGCAGGGGCGATCCCTCCTCCACCGGCGTTCAAAAAAAGAAGGAAAAGAAAAATATAGGTTTTAAAAAAAACGGTCGAAACTTAGTGGCCAGGCGATGCGCCATCTGTTCTCTTATTTGGGAGGTGGGGGGTGTGGGGGTGGCAAAGTCTGGGAAGGCAAGCTTGGGCATGTTTTGTAGTCGGGTCTAAATGACTGGGGTTTGGGGAATGAGTGTGAGAGCAATGGTGGGTTTATATTTTGCGGATTTGGGCTTGGTTCGGGTGGGATGGGGATAAACATAACGTGCAGGGTAGGTAGGTTAATAATAATAATGATAATAAGATTTTAATCAATTTTAATATAGCTTCACATCGCTAGCTTTGTGCATAAAAACAGACGAATAATGGTTCTCTTTCGTACTGATTGGTAGCCCTGAAAAGGGCTGTTTTTGCCTATGTTGAGGACTTTTTGTCAGCAGTTAAAGGCGCTGACTTCCTTCAAATGCCTGCTCATTTGGCCGCTTCATTCCACTCTCGGTACCTTCGTCCTACCTGCCTCGAACGGTAATCCTGCATTAGCTGGTCGTTTTTTTCAGGGTCTTCGCCTATAGGTCTACCGTTGTCGTTGATCGGCTCTAAAATAATTGAGCCATATCGATTTGGGCGTTTGAGGCGATATCCCTTGCAGTAGACGTTTTCTTGCCAAACGATTTTGCCCAGTTCTTGCGCCAGTGTTTGGAATGCGGCTTCTTTTTCTGCGCTGTCGTGGAAGACGGGGAGTGTGCTCTTGCTTGCCATGGCGATGGTAGAGACAGAACTGGCTTCTCGCGAAGAGGAAAGCGAGCTCTACAGATGCTGCGTTGCTAGGCAACGCATCCTCCTAGCAACGGCCGCTAGGAGGAGAAAGTGTAGCGCGCGTCCTTAGGAACGCACGTTGTCTGCTCAGTCGACCAGTTTCCCTCTTCGAGTCAGCGCGCAATTGAAAACACTCTCTCGCAGTCTGTATTTTTTTTAAAGCTATTTAAGAATGGAAACCGTTAAAGACGAAACACAAGTTCGCAAAATGGAGAACAATGGCGAACTGAGCATGTATTTATTGATTGACAAGATCAAGGAAATCAAAT
Organism: Lithobius niger; assembly: GCA_023313725.1. NCBI lineage: Eukaryota > Metazoa > Arthropoda > Chilopoda > Lithobiomorpha > Lithobiidae > Lithobius > Lithobius niger. The sequence goes on from JAHWFP010079845.1 coordinate 21,860, forward strand.
TGAACCCCTTAATCCACCTGGCCGACTGGTACGGGCATTTGGACAATTTAAACGTACGACTGTATTCGCCCGTCTTCACGGAGAGCGTGGCCATCGCGATCTTCTTCGCTTTAGAACGCGAGATCGAATATTTGTGCAAGCAGCAAGTGGAAATCTGCGGCGCTGTGTACGAACTGCCACGCTCGCACGTAGGCTATGGCGATCCCGGTCTGTCTTACAAGTATAAAGAATTTACTCTACACGCCAAAGAATGGACGCCGCTGCTAGCAGTGTTGCGAGATTTCGTGAGTACAATAACGGGATGGGAGTACAATTTTGTCGCAGTCAACCGTTTCGAAGATGGCAAGGAATGCATGGATTATTTTTCCGACAATAAAAGAAACGTCGACGAGGAAACAGGTTCGTGCTACCTGTCGTTCGGCATTGAACGTGATTTTTGTTTTAGTAATACAGGATTCATGAAAAATCAGTCTTTTTGCTTAAAACTCGCAAACGGATCGCTGCTTCAGGTGTCCCCTCCTACTAACAAGTGCTACTCCGTAGGAATCCCTCAGAGGACCCTTATTGCTGCGCCCACCATTAATTTGAGTTTCAAAAGGGTTAAGCCCTCCAGAAAAATAACCGCAAAAGCCCCCTGTTGCTCCGAAATTAAAAAATCTGGCCGTTATTCTCTCACCCAATCACAGACTTCTAAAAAAGGACGCCAGTGACGTATTCGGGCCGTTATTCTCGCACCCAATCGTAGACTGTAAAAAGGACGCTACTGACGTCACCCGAGGGGGCTCACCCAATCGCAGGCCTATAAAGTGACGCTATGACTCCCCCCCCCCTGCAGCTTGTGGGTCTTGAGAGTATTAAAGGCGTCTCGCACGCCATTCCAGACTGCTCGCTTCGCCAGTAAGCACGATCTGAAATCGCACTCAGAAGTTTGTAGAGACTTTCGTTCGTATTTTAAGTACAGTGCAAAGCCGCAGTTTCTTACCCGTTTGATGGAGCCATCTCAAGCAATGCCGGAGAGCCAATCTCTTTTCGAAAGTGTGGAGGAAGATGACAGCCCTATTGAGAGTTCACAGCCGGATCCGGATTTATCCAAAAAGTACAAGGTGTCGGACTTTCTAAACAAAACGATACGCCCAGACTTTGATGCTTCGAGCAGTCAGAGTAGTATCGACCTGGCTACTCCTGAAAACCCGTTACCGGGCATAGACGGCTGCACCCCAAGGACATCTACCCCGAGATCAACCGTCAACAATGACGGCTCGTGGATTTCTGCAGAAACTCTGAAAAAAAAGAAAACTCACAACGAGGATCTAAACCGTTTAGGCCTTGCTCCTAAAAAGAAGGTAGTGAAACGTGTCTACCAGTACACCTACGACGAACCTATTGTTTCCCACAAAAAGTTTCGCATGCACATTATGTGTCCCAAAGATCTCTACAAGCCCGATCCGAAGGAATTCATAGTGATATCTCCTCTGGGACTATTTGTGCAGGTTAAATCCTTCAAACGTGAAACTTACATCTGCATTCGCCAGTACAATTTCAGCCAAGTTGAGCTAAAGTGGATACCTTCACGCGTCGGAATGAACTTGACATACGGAGAATGGGTAAAACTCTGCAGTCCTCGCATGCAGCTTTTAATCGACAACGCAATAGAACAAGAACTTACAGGCCGCCCGCCCAAGCCAAATTACACCATGGAGGAAGAAATTGCAAACCCCGTAAGTTACCCTACTTACGTTGCCGATGGGGTCGTCATGCATCGACACGAAATAAGTGCCAATAAACGTGTCTGCATTTCCAGATATTATTCGGACAGCAACGAAGTCCAAGTTAGCCTACTTCAGTTTCAGCCTTCGGGCTTGGACGAATTGCTCGCCCCTCTTAAAGGCGTTCACCTCCCTCTCGAAGTTTGGGACACTTTGCGTCTTGAACTGGCTGAAATTAACGAGCGCATCGCTGTTTGCGATGCCCAATTCGGTTGAGAACAGTGACAATAACACTTTTTTTAAATATTTTTTGGTGTTCTTGTGTAGTGTAGTGTAGTGTAATGGAATATTTACGCCAATAATCGTGAGTATTGTACTTTTTTTTGTTTTGTTTTGTCTATAATAATAACTCGCAGTAGGCCTATATATTTCGCCTGTAATTTGAATATTTTTTAATAAGCCAAACGTGCAAGTTTACTAAAAAAAATAGACGCGCGCATGTCTAATGCCTGCCCCATTCTCAGAGCGGTATTTATTATTTTTTTCATAAATAGCTTTGAAGATGGGGTCCGCATTGGCAGCGCGTGTCGAAATATTGGGTTTTTAGCGAATTTGCATGTCTGACTTTTAAAAATATTCAAAAGAAAAAAATATCATTCTCATACTTTTGTTTTCTAGTTTAAGAACAAATTCGTTCTACTAGTTGATCGTGTAAACTGTCAACCGTTATATTATTCATGTAGCCTAACCTCCGGTTGACACCTGTAAATACTAACATCTAATCATATTGTGAATAAATTTCCATTATGTAGAATTTGCGTTTTATTCTTGGTTTATTGCATGTTCACGCTATAAACTACGTACAAATAAATAAATAAATAAAATAAGTTAAAAATAAATAAATAAATAAATAAATAAATAAAGTCATCCCACAAATTACGAAAATAGTCCAGTCCGATTAAAGCAGAGCAAATCTCGGCGCACTTGCGCGAATGTGTGCTTGAAAATGAGTCCTACGAATTTTGCAACTTTTAAATCGTTGCGCTTCTTGGTATTGCTATCAAAATTCTTAACAATGTCACGTAATGAATGTCCTCTCGCAGCATGATAACAAAAGTACAAACAATAAGCACCACACACATTTGAACAGGGAGATTGAAGGTTTGCTGTGTTATAGTCGCAACTGTCACTGTTTTTCTTTAAGGAAGCATCAATGTGAGCATTGTTGGCACGTCCGCCGTAGCTGTCGAAGTACACGGCGTTTCTTTTTTTGGGTTGAAGCATGACAGCGACCCAGTGGGACCCTGGGGAATAATGGAAGTCTTTATTTATTATAAAAAGACACGTTTCACGCACTGGGTGTTTTGGAAGCAAATCACAAGGAAATGTGCCGGCATACATTTTGGATAGTTTGGTGTCTTTGCGAGCGAGCCTAGAAAGTTGTAGAGTATCCATGAAGGCAAGCTAGTTCGGACGCTGACTGGTCGATTATAATACTGCGGTTTTTGTCTATTTCCGTTATGGTTTGATACTGGCAGTAGAATATGACGTTGACGGGTGTCGTAGGCGCAGTGGCAAACTTTAATTCCAGGCGCACTGTACCTTGTTTCGCAAGGCTTAGGTGTGGGGCGCCGGGGCAGTTGTCTGGAGTCAAATCGAACATATGTAGCATGCAGCCACCTTTATAATCTTCATAAGAAATATCTAGGGCAGCATCACTGAGGTCACGACCAGTACAGGTGAACAAGGACCAGTAATCTCTTGAATACAAATCATTCGCAAAATCTGGTTGGAAGGGACGGGATGGTATCAGACGCCCTTCTACGGAAAGAGCAATGTGGTTAACGTTGTAGTGGTAAAAAAAATAAGGGTTTTCTGTATATGCACCAGAAAAAGCGCTATTCTTTACAATGCCTACACACACGAGACTCGGGATGGGGCCAACAATAGGAGAATCAATACTGCCGTCTAAACTTTCATCCCTACTTTTCGTAAAATATAAAGGAAATTCGAATTTTCTAGTACTTTGGCGTGGGAGAGGAGGATATTGGGAGACGGTTTTACTTTTTTAACGAAAAGGGAGGCCTTCACTATGACTACCTTAGGTGTTTTCGAGCTGTCTGCACAAAGTAATGAAAATGCATCCGGACTGCGAATGAGTTTTAAATGCACGTCCACTCCATTCAAAAGATGCCGTGTTTGTTGGAAAAAATCTGCGTGCAATCTGCCGAGCAATTCCCAAGTCTTTGACACTTTTATGCAGTTACAACGATTAATGAGACCCGCATTACTTTTTTTGTCAGTAGGGTCTAGATCGTTAAATTTACCTGTGCCTGGTCTTTAAACCAGCCTTCCAGACGTAACTGCGATCTTTTCGTTTCTCTTGAATACGTTAATAAATTTTCTATGTAACTACGAAAGTGATAACAGGAGTCCGATACGGAGACTAGAGTTTCGTTCAAAATCACGTCGCATTGTTGGAAAAGTGAGTGAAGGAAATTATTAACCGTCGAAATTTTATCTGTTGCCGCCAAGCTGCTTCCATCGGCATTAACAATTTTGACCTGCAGTTTTAAAAAAGACTGGTCTAAATCCAAATACCAGTCACTTCCTGAAGTTTGTACTTTAAACTCTATGGGAGTGGACGAAGTTAGGGAATTAATGGGGAAATGCTCGACGTATTGCACTTCCAGCGTATCAATAGCCGTTGGAGGGACCGAAAAAACTTCAAAACCGCCCGAGCCACATTCTTGCGAAGCATGGTGGACTAACGCCATTAAAAAAAAAAATTAATCGAAAATGTCACGTGTTCTGCGACTAGTCTGTTTCTTACGTGTCTTCTTTCCGACCCGTCCTGTTACGCGTCTAGAGCCAGACTGATTGGGGGGAAAAGGAAACGGGGCAGATAAGTTAGCTTTCTTCCTTTTTTTTTTCGCCCGCCTCCCACTGCCTCCCTGTCTCCCTAATACAGTGTTTAGGAAATCTGATTTCACCTGGCCGAGTCTCTGACTGGCAGCATCCCTGAACCCTGTCCCACTGCTCAAATTTCCCAGAAACTGTTTTCCCTGCCTTAAAAAATAACGTCCGGCGCCTAATGCCGCATTTTTTATAAACGGTAAAACGAACGGAATAGCTCTAGCTCTGAAGTTCGAAAGTAAACCGTTTCCGCGCTGGAAACGACTTCCGGCGTAGTAATGAGGAGGATCCGCCCCACTCTGGCGGGAATAATGATTAAAGCAAACCACTAACGTGTTACGGGGAGGGATCTTCATTGTTTAAAAATGTTTGTTATTGGCGCCAAATAGAAAAAAAATAAACATCCTTCTCCGACCGCATCTAATCACCAACTGGCTAACCAGTCTCGTGTACTTTCCTTTTTTCAATCTATTTTTTTTAAATGCAGGGTCAAATTGACCCTCCCTCCCCCTGCAAACGGTACTAAATTTCCAGTATCTTCCAGCAGAAAAATTTTAATTTCGTGAAAGGCGTTACGTACTAGGGGTTTATAGAATGCAAATTGGTAGATTTCTGAAATGTTGGTACCATCCACGCCACGCACAGGGATGCATCTCAATAGAGGCGCCAAAGACGAGCCCACAATTTCGTCTGGTGAAATTATATCAGAATACACATAAATTGTCTTAACGCCGATATCCAGATCAACTGGGTGGCTGAAAAATTGCGATTCATATATGTCTTCAGCATGCCCTATCCCCATAAGTTCTCCCATGGCTGCATTAAAGCTTACAGAAACATCATAAGCCAACTCAACCCCGCCTCTTTTGGTTAGGGGGTCGTATCCGAAGTTAATGTCGTCTTTTGCTCTAGTATTTTTAACAATGTCGTTTATGGTGTCCATTAATGTAGCGACATCGGGATAGAAACCTTCGGGTACTGTATGTTCAATGACGTATGATGTTTCTCTGTCGCATAAGACGTTAATGCGCCAATGATCCGATGGGTCTTCAAGTACATTTCTAGGCAATCCAGGTGCCTTAGTGGTTTTTTTTACTAATTCGTCCCTGTCTCCGTCAAACCCTAAAATATAAGCCAATCGCGATTCTATCGAAACTTGAGTAGTACTCTAAATAATTTTCGACCCTCGTTATTATTCACGTCTATTTTAACTGGAGAGTCATTGCCGTGAATATGAGTAATATAATTATTTAGAAAATCTTTAAAAACATCGACCCATTGTTCATCATCGTCATCGTCAATACGTTCCCGAAGGTTAAAAAAAGGAAAGGCCATCAGCTTCCAAGGATTCTTGACAATTTTAAAAGTTGCAGTACGTGTTTTGTGCAATTGAATAAACGAGTGTGGGTATTGCAATTCTACCAAAGCAGCAGACCACCTCCCCTCGAGCTCGATGCGTTTAGGAAGATGAGTGGTGAATTCTGATAACGTGTTATTAGGGTGCAAGTCGGGTGATGCATTACTGGGAAGTTGCAGGAAAAAATTATCATGAGCAGCCATAGTGCAGATTATTTTTTTTCAGATGCGGGATTATATTTTAAATCCTTTTCATCAACGTAACCGTCAAAAGAGGAATCGTAGTCCTTCCACCTTACAAGAAATTGCCGATTGGGGGCTTTACCACATGTTTTCAAAATTTTCTCTATAGTATGATAGTCGTCCTTTTGTTTCCTAGACAGTTGCAACTCGTGAGCGTACCACTTGCCCAAGATGTCTTCTCCTGAGAGGTCGGTGACAGAATAAGTTGGTGGTGTGGAGGGATAACGTTTATCAATAATAAATTCTTCTAAACTGTAACCCGGTTTATACCCTCTGGCAAATTTATGACGTAATTTTGACACTTTAACTTTTTGCCCGACTTCAAAAGTATATTTTTTCGCGCGACCCTGCGTTGGTGAAACTATGGCGGGCGAATGGTAATTTTTCCAAAAGAAATACTGATTACCGTAATTCACAGAGTTTGGGGGTGCGCGAATTGATGGGTGGGGGGCAGAATTGTAGCTCTTCAAAATTTCAGGTAAAATGTCGATATATTTATAAGTACCGCGGTGAGTCGCTATTTTATATAATTTACTTTTTCCGCGCTCGACCATGGCACTTTTGTGTTCGTTGTTTGTTTTTGAAGAAAATAGATTTATTCCCTTTTTATTTGTTAAGAAATCTTGAGTAAAACTTTGAGTACCATTCTAGCCCTCTGTCAACTTGCATATTTTCAGGAATCGCTTTTGCCTGCTTAAAAATTCTTTTAAACCCTTCTACTACGTGTTTACCCGCCTTGGATATAATGTGAGTAGCGTAGATCTGTCTACTGAAAATGTCAATGGCAATCAGTATCAACTTATTCCCTCTATTTTACTTTCCAAATTTACTCACATCTATAAGGTCGGCTTCCCAATGCACGTGCAAACCAGAACTGACAGTTTTACGTCGTGGGAAACGCCTCCTGACGTTACGATGCGAAGAATAAGTGTCACTAGTTGCGAGAAAATTTTGTGCGTCTTTCAAACTGAACGGAAGTTTATCTAATTTGGCAGCCGACCCGTAACTAGCCCAATGGCTGGGGGTGTAATAAATCTTGGAGAAATAAGCGTTCATTACGTCAGTTCCGGAAAAGTGACCCAATGCGGATCGAGTTTCGGAGGCGAAGTAGGGGGACTTGGTGGCAAATGCAACAAGTGGGGAAGGACGAAGGAAGAAGGGAGGGGTGAGTGAAGAGCAGCCGGCTTGCTAGTTTTTACTTTCGAGAGAGCACGGGAGTTTAAGTAACTTTTTGGTACGTTACTTTCTCTTAATTGCTGAGTAAATTCTCCGACGCCTTGTAAAGAATCAGGATATTTCCTTGCAGTTGTGGAGTAAAGTAACAAGTCTACAATGTTGCTTCCGGGTATTAAACGGTCCTCTACTAAAATTTCACGTTTGTCGTTAATTTTAAAATTCGGGTTGGCTTCCAGCGCATCCAGCATGAAGCTCGCCTTTGTTCTGTTGCCCTTAGAAATTGTTTGCAAAATGCGTGTCTTCGTGTCTGCACTGATAGGGACTGCTGTCTGCGGCTGCGCTGCTGCGCTCACTGCGGGTACTGAGGATACTGGTGAAGGCGAGGCCTGTGGCGAGGATGAAAGGAGTGACTGCGGGTTGAGACTATTCCTGTAACTATTAATATGAGTGTTCATTTTGGCTTGCATCTGCGTTAAAAAAGTCGCCTTGTCAAATTCTGTTAATTTAGGGTCTTGTAACATTCTGTTCATATCTTCTTGCAGCGTCTTGACGGCTTTCACTGTGGGTTCAAATATATCCAATGTTTGACGAAAATATGGGTTAAAGGACTCCTGGCCGTACGCAGGACTCAGCGCAGACTCAAATGGTACAAGTGTCATCTTACGCATTGTTGCACCTAATTGCTAAGAGCGACAATTGGTAGGTGCGTCAGTTTAGGCCGCCGACTCGATTATGACTGCAGCACGAGTTGAGACGGGTAGAAAATAGTGAAAAAAAATATATCTCCTAGATTCTTTTTCCTATGGCTTTACCGATTAGTCCTTCTGCTGCGCTGGCTAAAGCGGGGAGCAGAAAAGGTAAAAAGGGTAGAATTCCTCCCTTCTGGTTTAAAAGTATTTTCTTTTTCTTTTTCACTGATTCTCCACGAACCGCCAGAGCTCTTATTATTTTTTTGTGCTTCCTCACTTTTTTAAGTTGGTATGCAGAAAGTGGAATGTTTCTTTTTAGGAAATTGTCGGATACCTCGCAAAGGCAGTGAATTAAATCGGGAGATGCGTCCTTAATGACGGATTTGGCTTGTTTCTTGTTCATTTTTCCTAAAGCGCTTAGTAAAGGAATGTTTCTTTTTAAATTTGTCATCTTTGAGCGCTTGTCTGGCCGTTTTTTAGCCGTCCTTCTCTTTCGACTACCCATGATGAAATGATATCTCACCTACGAAGACCTGGGCAGATATATTGCAATTTTCTCGCCTGGAAAAACGTTCGTGGACAGACGTAGGTGGTCGGGGCACGACTGGCGTAAATTTATAAATAGGTAGCCGTGCGGTTCCCTCCTAGCGTCTTGCAGAGCTTTTTTGAAGAATTCTGTCTTGCCAGGGTATAATTGTCGGCCCAGAAAAATTCCTTGCGCACCGTCTCTCGGATTCTTTAAAATTGTTAAATATCCCGCATTTAGTGACAGGTCACGGTGAGCGGGGCCTTTATAAAAAATATTTTGCGTTATGTAGCAGCAAGAGATGCCTCGATGATGTGACATTTTTGTAGCAATGTTGCTGTCCTTGATTTGGTATTGAAGGTCATCGTAAAAAACCAGAGTTCCGGGAGGGACAGTGTCAATGTCTACAAGACCTTCGTGAAATTGTACTTTGTGCGACAGTTCGCCAAACCAGTTTTGTTTTTCAGAATAACACCATAAAAAAGCTGTGATAGAAGGTTTTATCATATCTTCAGCGTGTTGTATCAGTCTGCGGCAGAAATAAGATTTCCCACTATGTGACGGTCCGCTAATAAGCATGAAAAAAGGGCTTTCGAGTTCCATCTGTCAAACGATCAGTACTGCGGCGCCTATTGTTGCGTTTTCTTTTAACAATGTATAGTTCGATTTGATGGCCGCTTGTCTGTCGGGAGGTAGGATACAAATCTTGAATCTTTGGCCTGAAGAGAACTTGTACGGTGTTAAACAGTGCGAAGCAGCGGGCAGTGAAGTTACATTGGTAGGAGGAGTGGACGCTAGTATGTATATTTCAATCGTGGCTGTGAGAACTGATAAAAATCCAAGTACGAGCAATGCTGCCTTTAAACGTTTGTCTTCCATGACTGCTGCGGGCCGAATGAAAACGGAATCAGAAATTAGTAGCAATTAAAAAAAAGGGGGGGGGGGGGAGGGTATTTTGTGACGAGCAGGAGTTGCCATAGCAATGCAGTCTCCAGCCGAGAATCCCCTTATTCGCTACCAAAAATCCTCGACCCTAGACCTTGTAGAGTGGCGAGATTTGAAAAGTGAAAACTTTTTTTTTTTAAATATACATCGTTAAAAAAAATTAAAGTAGGTGTACGGTTGGGTTTCACGTGTACACGTAAAACTGTGACGGTTTTAAAGCCCTGATCATGTAAAATTTTTTTAAAACCTGGTAGCCTACTTCACGAAACATATAGAAACGGTGTAAAGTGTACATTTTTTTCACAGATTTTCTGGAAAAAAACCGCGAGTTAATGCAGCAGTCAAGTATATTTTTTTAAATGTCTACTGATTTCTGAACCCGTAAGGAATTGTAGTGTGGTCGTCTTGCAGTATCCTTTTATTGTAGACGATATTTTTTCTCCCTGTAAGCATTCATGACGACATTTCTGCGACGAATTATCTGGCGAGGATCCACGACTGTGATGGTCTTGTCCACTTGCCTGCCTACTACCATCTCTTCAAGGACTTTCGGGTTCAACGATTCTAAGGTTGCACAGTTTAACGAAATGCCTCGTATTTTTAATTCGTATTCGACACGTTCTGGCTCGTTGTCGAATTTTATTTATAAACAATACTGCTTGGTGCCTCCTGCAAAAAATTTGGATATGTAGGCGTGTACGCCCCAGTTTTTGACCACTTCGTCGGTGAGTGAACCAAGATGGCTGCCAATTGTTAAAGGCAGGGGCTGTGTACGAGGTCTCTGCACCACCAGTCCATCTGTGTCATAGTACAATATGGCTCCAGAGGGGAATTTTTCCAGGGCTTCATAGAGCGCTATTCGGCCGTATGCTGTGATGAAAGACCCTACGACGTAATTGTTATGTTTTTTAGGCTTGGCGAAACCTTTACACTTGCGAAACTGCAGACGAGCTATTTTGTCTTCCTGTTCAAAATGTATGCTGCTGACTTCGATCGTCGAATCTGACAGCATTTTGAAGTACTCTTGAGGCTCATTTACGAATTTTGTCTGCAGTAATTCGTCTTTTTCAAGAAATATCCCAAATAAACTTACCAAACTATATTTTCCGATTTGTCGCATGCCTGGATGCAATATTGCTAGGGTCTAGACGAATTCCTTGTTCTCTTTCAAACTCTTGAATGCAGGCCGTTTTCTGCTGAGCGGTTTTGCACCCTGCCGGGTATCCTTCGGCCTGAACTTTTATTTGTAGAAGTCTTTCAATGAAGCTCTTGAAAGGGGCAAATGTTGGATCATACTCAAAGTCCCAAACCTCGTGAATGGCCGTGAGCTTATAACCTTTCCTGACTGCCAGAGAAAGTTCAGGTGTGCACCAGGTATGGTGAAGCATTCTTTCTGCATCTGTGTGATGGAAGGGGTCCTTATTTTCTGTTAAAGCGCAGGCATGGCAGAGAACGAACATTAATCTCTCGTTGATCAGCTTCGGAAGGACCGGAATTGGAAGATCGGTAGGTGGGAGCACTGAGCATTTTATCAGGCCGAAGTATCCGTCGATGCTTGTTGTTTGAGGTTTCTTTATGATTGTAGGCAGACCTTTCGGGAAGATTTCTTTGTACATGCAAAATGCATACAAAGATACGTAATCTGCGTAATTGATCACATGGCTCTCGTCAGACACTGCATACGCTCTCACCATCTCGACGCGTCCACCATGTGCAGTGTCAGCGCACGATAGACGGTCCTGCAGGTTTAAATTATCCACAAACGCCTTTGCTACGGGATTGTCTTTCAAAAATTGAACCCAACGGCAATCTTTCTGGACAATTACTTCGTACCCTTTCTGCCGCCACTGGTCACGTATGAATTGGTCACGCTCCGGTACTTCAGTCATCATGAGGTTAGAAAACAGGGCTTTTTGGTCTCTGCATGTAGGATGACACAGATCACAATAATGATACAGACAACCATCGAACTCGAAAATTATCCCTGGACGAGTGGGAGTGGCGTCAGAAAAGCCGTCGCAAAAATGCCCTAATTTATTTAATTTCGCCTGACGGACTGTCGGCTTTTATTATGGTGACCCCACGTTGTTTTTCTTCCCAATGGAGCCATTGTAGTCCAATTTTCGAGTACTTTCTAGGTCCTGCTCCGTAATTGGCTGGGATGTGTCCTAAACTGTCTGCTTGTAAATGATGGGTTCTGTAACTTCGCATTACTGCTCCTGGTAAAGTGAGAGATCTGAAAGGACAGGAATTTGGAAATATCTTCATGAAAAGTTTGCGAAAACGCATGGCTGATTTTTGAAGAATTATGGTGTCGTCCAGGCGGTATTTCTGTAGTTCTTTTTTGTAGTCGAACTCTGCGCCGGATTCGAGAACAGACTTGTACCAAGAATCAAATTCTGCTCCTTCTTTTGGCGTCATTCTAGATCTCCCATAGGCCTCGGGTCCGGATATTGACCTACGTAATCTATGTCCTCTTCTTTCTGCAGAAAAAAATGTGGAAATTTTCCTTTTTCTTCCTGCAGGCCGAAAGTCTGACCTACATGTTTCAGAGACGTCCTCATGAATAGAAAAAAATCCTTAAACGTAATTCCATCAGCAGACAGACGGAAACAGCACTCGCCGACCATGGTGACGTCAGGCACTACGTTATGGTCTAAAAGATACGAAATAACGAAACTGGAATCGTAGCAGGAAAAATTGAACGCCCAGCAGGTTACAGAGACATCATCCCGTCCTCCGAATTTATCGAAAAGAAACTTGCAGAAACGATCCCTGGAGTTAAATCCTACAAAAACGTGGTTTCTTTCCTTGCAAAACAGACAGGGCCGGTCTATAGGGTAAGTATCGATGCAGAAATCGCAGCAGTGAGTTAAGACGACACAGGTAGGAACGTGTTTTTTGACCGGGAACCCCTTACCGTCTGTTCCTGCATCTTTTATGGCTACCGCCTCAAAATCGAAAAAACAGTAGACTTGAGTTTTTTCTATGGCAGAATCTACGTTTTTGGGGATGAAACAGTCGTGATGTGCTATTGGTACCCATTTTAAGCATACTGGGCATTTCATAAGGCCGCATTTGTGGTCTGAATCTGCAGATTTAAATTGTTTGTAGCATTTTCTGCAACGCTGGTATCTCTTGCATACCGACCCCTTGCTCGGGTCCTCAACGGTTAAGTGGTTAGCGTAGCAGCCTGGTCCTCTAAATTGTCGGAAACAGGTGTCGCAGACGACGGGCCGGTTAGCAGGAGCGCAAAACGTGTCTTTCCTTCTGCATACGAGACATTGTCGCCTGCAACAATGTTTATCTTCGGTGTTGAACGCAACGTTACAGTCTGCGCAGTAGAAAGCCCTGCCGAGAATCGTGTTTAATTTTTTGCAGTATGCGTAATGGTTCTCGAACAGGATTATATTTGCGACCTTATCATGCTTCTGGTCACCTGTAAAAATTGGACAGAGTGACCCATATTCGAATCTGAGCACACGGAGCTGTATTTTCTCAGGCATGCCATCTAATAATTTTTGAAATTTTTCAATGTGGACGATGGTGCATGAGGTTCCTAATGCTACGTCTGCCTTCCTGTGCAAGAACCTGATTGCAGCTTTAATTTGTTCTTTTTTTCTATGACGTCTTCTGAAGGGAATTTTCTTTGAGTTTGACAGGTGCGATTGAGCTTCGAGGTGGCTTTGGGCTAGTACTATCGCCTGGGCTAGGCAATTACCTCCTCCGACATTTGGTCTTAAAACGCAGTTATGTTTAGTTGAGAGATATTTCCAAGAATCTGTAAATCCTCCGGGTTTCATATTACCTGCAGGGAGTCTCACACGTGTGATTCTTAATTTAATTCCTGTTTCCAAATTTAAATTTCTCTTTGACTGTTGGACTAGCTCAATCTTGTGTAACAAGTGTCCGATATGAAACGTTGAGTATGGTCTAAACAGTACGAAGATTGGTCTGTCCAGTTCAACATGATCAAGCGTGATGCCAAATAAATCTGTAGGGGCCAGATCCGTCAACACCCTGTCAATTGCGTCTTGCAAAACACCTCCAATGTGATCGGAAAAATCATATTGCGAGACCTGAGCGTTTCGACCGGAATGGGGGAAAAACGTAAAACCAGATCTGTGCCGTCCGTATTGAAACGCCTTATGTTCCTTGTCAGCCTGCTTTCAACTTCGTAATAATCACGAACGTTGTACCCCAATCTATTATTGGGCGAAGCGACGTTTCCGGTTTGTAGTCGTTCGTGATTATTCAAGGAAACTTGAGAAGACATGGCATCGTCATCATCTGTAGTATAAATTAAAGGCGGTGGCGGTGGTCTGTCGCTTGTTATTCCTTTTGATGTAGGCGGCTGGGGAGACCTTGTCACGGGTGGCCTTGTTTCAGCGGTGTCCGAACGTGAAGAAGGTGAGATGTGGCGGGGGGGGGGGGGGTGATGGAGATTGTGCCGAAGAAGAAGAACTAAATGAAGGTTTCGGAATTTGAATTTTTTTTTTTTGGTTGGAATGCGGAATCGCTATCTTCGTCTCCCAGCTCCTTCCCGAAAAGGTTCCGTTTAGGCCCCCCCCTCCCTCTACCCCCACCCCTTCCTTTAGGCACCCCCTCCCCCTTTCCCCGCTTTCACCCTGTACGCCACTGGTTCTTTTTCCCTCACCAACTTAAACGATAGATATCTTTCGAGTAGGGGAGTAGAGAGTTGCAAGCTGACTAGAAATGGGGACTGGGGTAATTGGACTAAAATTTGGCACTGTAGGCTGGTCATGTCGCGTAGGGGTGTGTGCGGGCACTGTACACCGCCAGACGAACAAGAAAGAATTTAATCCATAGGGTTAATGTCACTAATAGGATGAATAAGTAACGACGTATCCAGATTAGGTAACCGGGAGTCGTCACAGATCTCAAACTGTGAAGAATCGAATTCTTGCTGTAAACTGGCGATAGCATCGCCAGCTAAACGACGCAATTCTTCGTTTAACATCGCACCACGCACATAATCCTCATAAGAAGAACTGCATTCACTAGGCGGGACGATTCCTTCAGATTCTTCGCCGCCACTGGCTCGTATCCTGCCAGTGAACGGCCCTCGCACGGGTACAGAACCTGCGACAGGTCGCCGGTGATCTGCGTTTACCACTACACCCGACATAAATTTTTCGTACGACGAACTGCACTGGATAGGTGGTACAGTTTCATCGTACTCTTCCTCGCTACTGACTGGTATCCTGTCAGTGGACGGGTTTTCAACGGGTACTGAACCGGCGAGCGGGACTTGGTAATCCTCTGTCCCCGATGCTGCCGTTTCCTCCTCCGGCTGGTGAAACGATCGTTGTTCTCCACCCATCTTAAAAAAAAAAAAAACAAGATTTTTTTACAAACCGTCCAAACGCATTTTACGAATGACAACGCCAGTAAAAATATTCATCTACTTACTGTGAGCGAGTGTTGTTTTTGTATCCAACGGGCGTTGACTTGATCCCTGTACTAGCGAATAATCCGAAATACACGTTCCGATCCGGAAGACGATCCGCTTGACGATTGTTCATCAGACGCGCTGACGTCCGAAAATCTGTCTGACGGCATGGTAGATATTTCGGATAGTAGATCATCTTCTCTTGGAATGTTACCATTTTCACTTTCCGGATCGGAGATGTAATCGCTCGATGAATGAGAAAGTGATGGTTCTTCGCTGCATGACGGAATGGAATATGTGAGCTTAGGACGGGATAATATTTGAGATATTACCTCATGCTCATCGTCGCTAGATAAAATATCGATATCAATATCACTTCCCGACATCTTTTCAATGAAAATATATCAGCTGGTAGGAGCTTCCAATCTAGGCGTCAAAACGCGTGTAGCGGCGACTTGCGATTAAATTTTGAAATCCTTTGTTGCATGTGTTCGAAGCAGTAAAAAAAAAAAAAACGCGCATGGGCAGAAGCAAGCAACGTTACGCCATCTGGTTTGAAAGACGTTTCCCACGAAATCGCCGCCTAGCGACATCATACACCGGTACCAAGCGTGCAATGCACGCATGCGCAAAGGAGTCGGGTCATGTCGTGGGTCGTGAGTTTCCCACGAAAAAACGCCGTCTAGCAGCGTCTTTTTTTAATTTTTTTATTTTAGTATTGAAAGCTTGTACGCACTGGGCCAGACGTGCAATGTGCGCATGTGCAAAGAACTTGGCCATATGTTGCGGGCCGTGAGAAAGCTACCCCCACGTAACGTTCAACTGCTTAGATCTTATTTTAGGTCTTGGCGCCATTCTCATTCTATCATCTGATTAGAAAGGATGCCAGGGTTGAAAAGGACCTTTTCAGACATGACGACGGAATACTATCCGTCGGGGGAATCGAACGATGGAGATTCCGATGAGGAATATTTCCTGGATTTACCTGGCTGGGTACACGAGTATCCAGTCAACAATAATAACAACGACTGGTTCGACGTAGAGTTTCCAGACTGGGACAACGTGGCGCTGCCAAATGAGGAAATTCACCAAGACATCATCGACGGACATGTCGTCAATATTCAACAAGAGGGAGGTCACCTGCCCTCCCTCCCACTGCAACGACGGTTTCCACAGCTTCCTCATACTCCTTAAGCTAGGGC
>JAHWFP010079845.1:38041-113664 GCA_023313725.1 Lithobius niger
GTATCTTTATTGATGTATTCCAGTAATGCTATGTACTTTGATGTATGGTCCAGTCCCTGGGGATCAGTGGTCTGGATGGCTCTGGCCTTGCCTGCCCCTAGGGGTACCTGCTAGCAGAGATGGATCATGGGATACCAGGATATAGTACAGGAAGTACCTTGCACCACCAGTGGCAGGTACTGGCGGCAGCTCTAGGTACTTAAGGCCTTGCAGCCCCTTGCAGCCTCACTCTGGGAGCTAGACCCTAACCAGCTAAGAACTCTTCCTGAAGTGTGCCACTCTGCTAGTAGCCCTGATCAGAGCATCCTTGAACCATTGGACAACATCTCCTGAGGACAGACCGCGTGGCCCTGGAATAAACCCTGAATCTACCATCCTTCTGGCGTTCTTCCTTGTACCGGGCATAGCGGGGTTGCACCACCCCCACCACCCCCATCAGTAGAACTGTCAGACGTGGAAGAAGACGGTCCGCCATCTCCATCTCTCCTGCAGGGCGAAGCGCCGGGTGCTGGCCAAGCTCCAGAGGAACTGCTGGTAGATGGTGAATGTTCTCGATAGAGGAAAGCCACAAACAAACGGTCTTTTTAAAGACCAAAAGGAAGTCAGCGCCTTTAACTGCCGACAAAAAGTCCTCAACATAGGCAAAAACAGTCCTTTTCAGGGCTACCAATCAGTACGAAAGAGAACCATTATGTCTGTTTTTATGCACAAAGCTAGCGATGTGATGCTATATTAAAGTTGATTAAAATCTTATTATTATTATTATTATTATTAACCTACCTACCCTGCACGTTATGTTTATTCCCATCCCACCCGAACCAAGACCAAATCCGCAAAATATAAACCCACCATTGCTCTCACACTCATTCCCAAAACCCCAGTCATTTAGACCCGACTACAAAACATGCCCAAGCTTGCCTTCCCAGACTTTGCCACCCCCACACCCCCCACCTCCCAAATAAGAGAACAGATGGCGCATCGCCTGGCCACTAAGTTTCGACCGTTTTTTTAAAAACCCATATTTTTCTTTTCCTTCTTTTTTTGAACGCCGGTGGAGGAGGGATCGCCCCTGCACTGCGGCGAAGCCGACCCCTCGCACCATCCACGGACACCCTAACTCAACCCTATACTAAATCACACCTGACCACCCACACCGTCCTAATCAACCTACGACCCCCAAAATCGATACACACACCTGTCCCACCCAAACATCACCCCCTAAACACACCCTAAACACCTACCACGCCCAGGACGCCCTGGCCAGCATGGGCTGCTGGGCCAACTCCACTAACACACTACTCCGCAGAATAACTCTCTTAAAAGTTAAAAAGAGCGAGTACTGAAACACTTCTCTTATAACCCAATCTAGTCAGGGACACATAAATACATTCTTATATTACCTAAGCACTCAGGTGGATACATAAAATAAACACTCGGCCTGGCAACCGGACTATACCCATGTGCACTAACCTGAATTTCCTGCACAATTGCTGTGCGGTCTGTCATTTCCAATCACCCATCGAAGATCGGATCCAAAACGTTGTGGTCTCACTTCCAGTAGAAATTCGAGCACAGTCACTTGTGAAGTCCAGTGGATTTTCACTCTGGGAGCATCGTTTCCTTTTCACGGGTCGATTTCTCCAGGGGTTGAAGGAACATCTGCCTTCCGAAGGCGTGCCTGCAGCTACACGGCTTGTGAAAGGAGGGTTGCCGCTTCCCGGCTCCAGCTGGATACGAGGTTACAGTTTTTCTTTTGTTGTCTTAAGGCGGACATCTGCTTCTGTAGCTTTTTAACGTTGCTACGGGCATCTGTGAGGGTTGCAGTTTGGATTGTACTGCGACATCTTCTTCTTTAGATGAACTGGCATAGTAGTATGGCAGGGGTAAAGGAGTGTAGTGGCACAGCACCTTTAAATCCCACCACTGCCACCAGTTTTGTAGCGGCGCTTACAAGGTCTTGAGGTACCTACTGTCTCTAGCACCGACATCTGGCGAAGTTGTAGTTGGTAGTGAATAAATCATAAGTGGCGGTTTTTACTTTTTCGGAAAAACAGCATAGCGTGTCTATTGCACGGTTAGGAGAAGAGTGTCAACGTCCTAACTAAACTTTTATGACCTATCTATCACGTTTACTGCCACCACGATGGGTAGTTAATTTAATTACCTACTTCGGAGTTAGAATAAAAATTTATTTGCAAATTAAATCGGACTCGAAGTTAAAATTGTTGTTCAAAACAACTTTCTTTTCTGTTTTAATTAAACATGACAAGTTAGTTTTTACAACACTCATGTAACTAGTTGGTTACCAAAAAAACGGAAGCTTTGAATTAAAAGCACTTGATTTACATTAAATCAGCAAACTACAATTAAAGTTCACAACAAAATTTGGACTAGAAAAGTCTGTTTAGGCTATCACAACCTTCTGAATTACATGATGCAGCTTACATTTAGCAAAACAGTCGTTTGAACGAAGTTAGCAACTCTTGCACTAAAATCACTTCAACATCTCACTGAATCTAGGTTAGCGTTATAAGGAAAACTACCTTTTGAAAGACCCTTGCTTCAACGATAACACATGCTAGATCTCGGTAATCTCTTAGATTATTTAATGAACACTGAGTTCATAAATAAGAAAAAAAAGCCGGTTTTTAGGAAGGGGACCTTAAACCCTTAAATTATGGGTGCCCTAGACCAGAAATGCAGATGGCGTTTGGCTACCCATAAGTTCACTCGAAAAGCAAGAAGTTAAGTTTAAAGTTACGACTATTAATTTAGAAATAAGTTCCAAAATAAAAATACTAAGTTTAAACTAGTTACTATCAAGAACCTTGCCCGGCATGGCAACGCTGGAGAGGACATCTCTGCTCCGACTGCCGTAGTCACCTCTAGCCTTTGAGTCTTTGAGCCATGCTATTGATTGCCTACTGGGGCTGAGTTTTATACCTGCTGCTTGGCAGCCAGGTAGTGGGAAACAGCGGACTTGTAGGAGAGCGACCGGGGAGGGGGGTGGAGCAGGGTAGAGGGGTCGCTTGGAGGAGGAGAGACTGACTCGGACCGGCCAGGCTGTCACTACCGGAAGTAGGCATGGCAGCACGGACGAGCAGGGTAGCTTTGCACTCTGAGTGGAGGGGAAAGTAAATACTGAGTCCTGATTCGAAGGGAATTGAAGGAGCTTGGATGGCAAAGGGAATTGCCGACTTTGGGTGTTTTTAGAGGCCTTAGGTTGGAAAGTGCATTGAGTTAAACTCATAACAGCGTGAAAATAGGCCTTTTTTTCACGAAAACTACAATGTTATGCATTGCAACAATTGAAGGAGGGGGGGAGGGACGAAGTTTGATCCTAAAAATTAATTATACTGTTTTTAATTGAAGGAATAAGGCTATTATTTTGCATTCGGATTGAGATCACTATGGTCGGAGCCCTAAAATAAAAATACAAGATACACTGAAAAAAATGTCCGGTAAAATAATCGAAGTTGTGCTTTGCCATTTTGAACAAGGTAGAGTTCATGGGAATAAATTACGTTAAATATTGCTTTTATAAAAGCCTAGGCAAAAGATTAAAATAAACCAGCTTGTGTTCGAATGCTATAACGCATAAAATTTAAATGTATTATCGCAGCCGCAAATAATAACGCTAGTGAAGTCAAAGTTTTCATAGTTGCTAAAATCGTCACCTTAGTAAAATAAAAACATTGAAAACGGATCAAACATGTAAGCTAGCACAACACTAAGCTAGTCGGCTTTACGCGTGGAAATATATTCGTAAGTACAAGGGAATATTTACATGGCTGCGGAAAATGGCGACGGAAATTGCGTGCGTCGGCGCTCAGTTTGAGCACTTTATCAAATTGATGTGGAGACCAAAGTTTGGCGAATTTTCCAGTTCTGCTTCCGTAGGATGACAGATAAAGTTCACGTTTATTAAGGGCTGCAAACCCGAGTCGTTTTGGTCCATTTTCCATGAAAAGTTGGAAGTGAAAAATAAGCCCAGCTCTCGTGAGCGCTAAGAAAAAAAAAATAGAGTCCCCTAGATTTTGATTTTTGGTGCTGGTTCGCCTAACCAATCTTTACATATTGCTGTTGGTTGTACGCATAGCCTAGCTATAGTTGGTTCTTCCCAGCAAAGAATTTATTTGTATTATTCAATATCGTTGGTTAAAATATCATTTGAGACTAAAATGTACTGTCTCCCAGTTCTGGAAAGAGCGATGGAAAAGCCTGGTCGGTAATTACGCACTGTTTGCCTGGAGAATGAAACATCCGGCTTATCGAGCGCTCTAGTCTGGTGGGGACTAACTTCCGGTTTAGGATGGAGCGAACGCTCACTCGCGTTCTGGGGTCGATGCAGGCAGCATGGGCTGCAAGCTGCAGTCATGTTGTAAAGCCACAGTTATGTTTTTTTTTAAGCCATGTGGTCAAGTGTTTGTAACTTTGAAACTCTCAAAATGTCGCTGTTAAATAAACAGTTGAACTTTAAGTATTCTTCTGGACCTTCTTTGAAACAACAGTAATTTGTAGGACCAGGAATTCGCTGGAGTAACGCGGACAATTTCCCTACAGTGGTAGCAGAGCGTGGTTTTGTGAAACGGACGTTTGTGCGACGTGCATATTATTTTGCCGATAGTGTCGTCGTTCATTTCAAGAAGGAGTCTTCCAGAATTCCGGTATGGTAACATAACATTAACATTTTGGTGGGACCATTTAACGAAGGACAAATTTGTTCAGTTTTCCGTCGTAGCGAAAACCCCCGTTATAACAAACTGGTTAGGCCTATCGTAACGAACGCTAGTCGTCCAGTCGTAGCGTTGGTTTTTGTGCTCGCAGCATTGAACTATTTTACTAACGGTGCTTCAAATAGAACTCGTTATGTTGCGTATTTTGTTAGTAGCAAAACCAAAACTTAAAATTAAATTAAACCAGTGACAAGAAACCACGTGGATTTTGACAACCCTCGCCATAACGACATCGACAGCGTTAGTCTGTCGCGGAGCTCAAATGCATTTCGACAAATGCAGGAAATATTCCAGTGCACTCATTAGTCATAGCAAAGTAATATATTTATGTAATATATTAGAACTTAATATATTTAGACATATTTATGGAAATATATATTTATTTGTGGTATTAGACATTAAGACAAATGAAGGCAGCTCTGTGGTGCGTCTTGTGTAGCGTAATTTTGTTAGCAAATATGACGAGTGACGGGGGTTCAATTGCCATTCCAAAATTAACTGTGAACAATTATGAATCTTGGAAAAACAATTGTCGTTTTCTACTCCAAGAAAAGGGGTTATGGTCGTTTGTGGACCAAACTGAACCGGCGTTATCTGCTTCAGCCTCAGCAAAGGAGAAGGACAGATACAATCATCGCAAGAGTAGGGCCATGGCAATAATATGCCTTAATGTTGAAACACGAATGCAGGATGTCATAGGAAACTTGTCTGATGCATATGAAGCGTGGGAAAAACTCAAAACTATTTTTGAACCAGTGTCTAGGGCTCGTGAGGCTAGACTTAGAAGTGAATTCTTTGCTTTACAATTAGAACAGAATGAGCCCATGGCATTATTTTTGGCTAGAGTTGACAAAAAGGCAGCTGAATTAGCTGATATTAAGGCACCACGTACAGATACAGAAATAGCGTTCCAATATTTAGGAAAATTGCCCAAAGAGTACGAGTACACTGTCCAACAGATCTATCACTGGAAAGATGCAGATTTCATTCCTTCAAAGGTTAGGGAGCAACTTCTAGCAGAATACTCTAGATTAAAAATGAAGCAGCCTACTGCAACTGCATCAAATGTGATGGCTTCAGATGATCCCGAGTTCGCGAAAGCATTCGCTATGTTTCCAAAAGTGTATAAACGCGCGCCATCTCGTGAACAACAAGTAGGCTTACAATTTCGTCAAGATGGAAACTCCACTCGTGCGTGCTTCAATTGTGGTGAAAATCCCATATGGTTAGGGCCTGCCCTCATCTAACATCTCAAGCAAACGAGAAAACCCCAAGTAGCAGTAGAGGCAACCCTCGACGTGGTAGAAGTAGGGGAAGAAAGAGAGGGGTCCATCCAGCACTAACGACCGGGCCGGCAGTTTCTATGTTGGTATTGACGAGCAGATCAATTCTTCAGCAGTGTGTGTGTGGAAGATGCAGATTTTACCCCCAGTGCGCAGATTCTTGGAAAAGTAACACAAGGTGATCCCAATTGGTACCTGGATTCCGGTGCTACGCACCACATATGTACAAATAGAGATTGGTTTATTTCACTTGCAACAGTGCAAGATAAGCAAGTTTGCCTTGGTGAAGGCGCATCAAAAATTGTTGGTATCGGGCAAGTGACCATTCAAGTAAAAGTCTGTGATGTTACATGTACTATTGACTTACAAAATGTTTTGTATATTCCAACCTTTTGCAAAAATCTCATAAGTGTTGGTTGCATCGATAAGTCTCTTTATCACATTGACATTTTTCAGGGACATATGAGTGTGTATTTACATAATGCAAATGAATGCCTACTGTATGGCAAGCGAATCGCAAACAAGTTGTATTGCGTATGCAATGTTGTGTCTCATAAGGTCAAACCAAAACATGTGAATGGAGCTGTAGCTTGTACATCTGACTCGAGTAAGAGTTCCTTTGGATTAAGTAAGAATCAAAAGGGGAACTTTAAACGAAGTAGTGAAGTCGATAAGATTAGAGTAGATGATCAAGTTAAACCCAATAAGTCAGTTTCGGTGGAAACCTGGCACCCGAGGTTCGGTCATCAGCATAATTTGGGCCTGATAAATTTACAAAACTCCAAGGTTGTACATGGAATACAAGTGGGAGGGAAGCCTAAATCTCCTCAGTGTGAGGTATGCAAGGTGACCAAATCGACTAGGGCTAGTTTTAAGGGTATTGATGCTATACAGAGTAAGAAGCCCCTCGAGCTCCTTCACATGGATGTTTGGGGACCATGTCGCATGGTATCCGTGGGTAATTGTAGATATGTGCTTACTATAATTGATGATTATACTCGTTTTGCATGGGTGTTTCCGATCGCTGAGAAAAACGACGTATTTCAAACTTTTGTTGACTTTCGTGCAAGAAGTGAAAGACAATTCAACCTCAAAATTGTAAATGTCCGCACGGACCGAGGTATGGAATTTTGTTCAGGTGAATTTTGTGATTATCTACGTAAGTTGGGTATAAGATACCAGCGAACCAATGCCTACTCACCAGCTATGAATGGAATCGCTGAGCGATTTAACCGCACGTTGATAGAAGGGGTACGTGCAATACTTCACGAGACGTCTCTGCCACGCAATCTTTGGGCAGAATTTGTATGTACATTCACCTACCTAAAGAATAGGTACCCTCACTCAAAATTAGGCTTTAAGGTCCCTTATACATTATTGTTTGATCGGGGTGTATCAGTCAGACATTTACGAAGACCTGGTGCAATGTGTTATGTACACTTCAACAAGCCGGGAAGGGATAAACTCGACGTTAAAGCATAGAAGGGGGTATTCATTGGCTATGCAGTTGACACGGTAGGATATAGAGTGTGGAATCCCCAAACTAACATGATTGTTGAAACTAAACATGTAAAATTAGATGAGGATAAGTTATGGGGAAAGGAGAAAAGGTCCTTGCAGTATAGGCCTAAGAGTGTTCTTAAACCCAGTGAAAGTGCAACTAAATTTAACTATGAAAAGGGAATTAGTTCTGGTACAGAGTCAGAATCAGATGGTAATTCTAGTGTAGAATCAGAAGCAGAAGATAAGACTGAGGGCCCAGTAACCATTGAAGAAGTTCCTCCACAGCCAATCATTCGTAGTAATAGTGTAGGCTCATCCCCCAAGTTGGCTCCTTTAGATTATAAGAATTGGAGAAGGGAAGAAGTAGTCCGTAAGACGGGGCAAAGGGTAGGTAGGATAGATGTGTACTATCGCACCCCAGATGGAATTACATTCCGCAGTGTTAATGATATCAAAAAGTATTGTGTAGAACAGGGATGTCAGTTTGAACCAGTGTTCGATTTTAGGGGTAGACGAACACCTGATCCCGAAAATGTATCCACTAGTGAAAGGGATAGTCCTGTTGATTTCAGTGATGCAGAGGCTTACATGTGTATTGTTGAGCCAAGTAACTATGAGGAAGCCATTTCCTCTCCTCAAAAGTGTGAATGGAAAAGGTCCATGGAAGACGAAATTGCGTCTTTTAAGAAAAGAGGGGTATACAAAGAGGTTAATGTAACTAATGATATGAAAGTACTGTGATGTAAGTGGATTTACAAGGTAAAACAAAATACCGACGGAAGTGTTAAGCGTTTCCGCTCCCGACTAGTAGCTCAGGGGTTTCGTCAAGCAAGCGGTGTTGATTTTGACGAAGTATTCAGCCCAGTTGTAAATTTTGTTTTGGTTAGATTCTTTTATGTATTATTAGTATCCATTATGAAGTGGACAAATGTTTATTTGGATATCAAGTGTGCGTACCTTTATGGTACATTAGATTGCAAAACCTTCATGGAAATCCCTAAAGGATTCAAAACTGTATTTAACCATGGTAAGGTGTGGCTATTGCAAGAAGCCGTATATGGTCTTCACCAAAGTGGGAGACTATGGTGGGAAGAACTTGAAAAGACATTAGTGATGATAGGATTTTCTAAGTTCTTGGGACTTAACTGTGTTTATTATTTTGGTTTAGATGCAGTTTTATTATTTTATGTGGATGATTTGCTTTTGTTTGCCAGAAACGAAACTATTAGAGCAAATATAGTAACGTTGCCTAAATCCAAATTCGAACTCACGTCTTTAGGAGAAGTAAAAGAACCTATTAGGTGTTGAATTCCTAAAAGTTGATGGCAAGACCGTAATTCATCAACAGTCTTACATTTCTAAACTAGCAAAGAGGTATGATGTCGATGAAACGTGCAAGGTATGTGTACCAGTACCGGCTGGTACTTGTGTTCAAAAGAAGCGAGACGAAAATGAGACAAGTGTAAATTTCCCATACAGGTCACTTGTAGGAAGTTTGTTGTATGTAGCTTCTAGAACAAGGCCTGATATTCTGTTGAGTGTTATAATATTATCCCAATATAACAATGCCTTTACGCCCATTCATATTCGCTTGTTGTTGAACGTATTGCGATACTTAGTCAGTACGAAACATTATGCTATCGATCTTTCAAGTGTCACAGGATCTGAATTGTATGCATATGTGGATGCATCTTGGGCATCTGATGGAGACGACCGGCGTAGTTTCGGTGGACACATTGTAGTCTTGGGTAGTGTACCTATTTTGTGGGGCTGTAAGAAGCAGAGTATGGTGTGCCTCAGTACAATGGAGGCAGAATTCATTGCAATGATTCCGGCAGTAAAAGAATTGCACTGGTTACACAGTGCATTGTCAAATTCAGTATTAGCACCATTGGCTACAACACCAAAATTGTACTGTGACTCACAATCTGCCATCCACTTTACTAGGAATGAGGTAGAAAACTTGAGGTCAAAGCACATTGACATTAAATATATGTTTTTGAGGGATTGGCTACGAAAGCAATATTTCTGTTTGTATAAAATACCGTCTGAACTAAATGTTGCAGACATGCTGACGAAATGGCTGAACCCAGGACGGCTGAATAGGCTATGTTCAGCGGTGTTCTATAATTGTGACTCATAAGTAATGTTATAAATTCTGTAGCATTGTGTTTGCATGAGAAGAATGGGAGGGTGTGTTGGTAGTACGCATAGCCTAGCTATAGTTGGTTCTTCCCAGCAAAGAATTTATTTGTATTATTCATATCGTTGGTTAAAATATCATTTGAGACTAAAATGTACTGTCTCCCAGTTCAGTAAAGAGCGATGGAAAATCCTGGTCGGTAATTACGCACTGTTTACCTGGAGAATGAAACATCCGGCTTATCGAGCGCTCTAGTCTGGTGGGGACTAACTTCCGGTTTAGGATGGAGCGAACGCTCACTCGCGTTCTGGGGTCGATGCAGGCAGCATGGGCTGCAAGCTGCAGTCATGTTGTAAAGCCACAGTTATGTTTTTTTTTAAGCCATGTGGTCAAGTGTTTGTAACTTTGAAACTCTCAAAATGTCGCTGTTAAATAAACAGTTGAACTTTAAGTATTCTTCTGGACCTTCTTTGAAACAACAGTAATTTGTAGGACCAGGAATTCGCTGGAGTAACGCGGTCAATTTTCCTACAATTCCTGCCCACAAGGGAACGGCTATGAGACTGATAAACAGTCAAGCAGGTGGAATCCTTGCCTTTCGTCGGATCATCAAGTATAAAGGGCAAAAAAGGCTCGAAGGGAGACTCGTTCTTAAAGAAGAGACACAAGTCGTGTCATTCATCAAACAGCATGGTCGGTAGGTCTCTGTGTTGTAAATCTGGCCAGTGACCCCAAGCTGGTAAATAGCGTCATAGTTGTGTTACTCAAGTGCTGAGTTGCCATAGCATCAAGCCCTCAGTTCATGCGGTAAATGAGCATGGTTCGTACAGCTCCTTGAAAACCTGAAAATGTCCTGGAAAATTAAAACAAGTTTTCAGTCCTGGAAAACATTAAAAAAAATAAAGCCTTCCTGTGTTCCTTAAGAATTAGTTTACCCATTACTTGCCAGTCATTTACAGCAAGAGAGGCTGTCAGAGTGGGAACCCTGCAGTACCTGTGAGAGGGACTTTTGCAATATGGAAGACGTTAGGCCATCTCCTAATAATATACTGCAGGTGTTTCGTGCCCTCTTTGACCTGGCAGGCCTGCTGCGGGAGGGTGGAGAACCAATTTTGCTTTCGGACGCCAACCCCCTCACAATGCTTCTTTGTAACCTTCAGGGCCAAAATGCACCTTGGACCAGGATATACAAGAACTTTAAAGTGGCAGAGGTTTTGATTGAGAGGTGGTAATGGAACATGATTTCCGCATAGTGAAGGCAACTTACATTAAGTTGACGATGAAGCAGGCTGAAGTAGATGAGGAGGAGTTTGCAAGCCGGCTCATGAGGATGTGATCTACTGTGTTCACTTAAGACTTATTTTGATGAACCGAGGGAGACACGGAGTGAGGTATACTTGAGGACTGTTTCCAGTTAATAAAGAGGCCTTAGCTTTACAGATAGACTCCTTCATTTAGGCCCTTCAGGCAATGATAAATACGATTTTACGTCTTAGAAATGCATTTCTTGAGTCAGCCACACAAGTTCCGAAAGTCTTTAGCAAGCTAAGACTGCTGTTGTTTCATGGCTCTTCCAAACCTTTCAACAGGAAATGGTATTAACTTACGTTTAAAAAGTTTAAAAAAGTTAATTTGCCAAGTGCGGAAAATGCGTAGGGTAGGGCTATGTCACTAACACCCCATCTGGAATTAAGATAGCATGATAAAAACAAAAAACAAAAATTACAAGTAAAAACAAATAACAAGAAACAAGAACACATTGCGACTGGAACAATGCAATAAACTTAGCAAGTACAACAAGACAAATGAAAACAATTGTTCCAACCCAGTTAAATACAACGTAGGCAGCAACGTTTAATCATCGCCAGACGCAATAATGTAGTTGCAATGGAAGTAAAATTTTAAATTTCGTGAAAGCCAGATACCAAGATCTTTTATCAAAGGTTCCTGCTTCAAAACTGAACCGAGCTGGTAATAATCCAGTTCCTGATTATTAGAACCAATATGCAGTGCTTTACACTTGGTGGCTGAAATTGGAAGATGTCACCTCTCAGATTAGTCACTTACTTCATTTAGCGGATTTCTCAAAGCAGTGGAGTCTGGACCTTTCTGACCCGTTTATGCAATTTCATGTCATCAACATACTTGTTCAGACAAGAAGGAGGAAGCTTTCAGTTAAGATTTTTATGTACAAAATAAAAAAAAATAAAGGGCTGCTGTAGTAGTGTCGCTTCGGTTGCAAAATAGAAAGAATTGTACATTTTGTGTAAAGAGCACATAACTTGGCGTGGATGAACATAAAGGGTAACTGGCAACAAACCGCTATGATATCAAGTTCAAAAACCCCGTGGGGGGCAGCTAAATCTCACCCCCCCCCCTCAAAAAAAAAAACCAGAATAAAATGGTTATACATTTTTCAATTTGTGTAAAAGCATGAAATTTGGTATGGATGCAAATGAAGGGTAACTGAAAACAAATAAGTATGATAGCAAGTTCAACCCCCCCCCAGAGGGGGGGCTAAGGGTGGCTAAACCCCGTCTCTTCCAATAAATAGCATAAAATGGTGTATAAATTGTTCAATTTGTGAAAAAGCATGAAAGTCGGTATGTATGCAAATGAAGGGTAACTGAAAGGGATGGGGGGGGGTCGAGGGAGTGGCTAAATCCCCTCCTCAAAATAGTATAAAATAGCGTAAAAGTTGTTCAATTTGTATAAAAAGTATGGATGTTGGTATGTATGCAAATGAAGGGAAACTGAAAAAAAATAACTGTGATTGTAAGGGTTTTAATTAAGCCTAATTAGTCTTTATTACAGACACAATACATCTAATTAATTATGCATGAAAGCACATATATATCATATAATTATTAATAGATTAATTCAATATGAATCCATAACTGATTAAAGGGCTCCAGTTGATCAGATAAGATCAGCCACACCTTTTCAAATACGACCTAGGAGTTGCGTTCCGAGAAACCAAACCACCATAATTACTTACTGTAAGAGATAAGGATTGGCATTGCTTTACACTAGCTTATCAGAGTAGCTATTAATTGATTCCGAGAACTCCTAATAGTTTCTACGAATGGAATTCAATTAAGATAAGATCAGCACTAAATATGATCGTTTAGTTCCAACAATAACAATC
This sequence comes from Lithobius niger, assembly GCA_023313725.1. Lineage (NCBI taxonomy): Eukaryota > Metazoa > Arthropoda > Chilopoda > Lithobiomorpha > Lithobiidae > Lithobius > Lithobius niger. Next base: position 50,855 of record JAHWFP010079845.1, read on the forward strand.
AATCATTGTTAAACGAACACCCGCACGACAGGTTAATTAAGATAGGGACTCTTAATGGAGTGATACTAAGAACTGACTAATGTACTTTCAGAACGAGACAATACTTTGATTGAGAGGCACTGCGGTTCCCTAATTAAGTGAGGGGTCCGAACTGTCAAGTCTTTAAAATTCTCCGTAAATCCAATCAATCAGCTTAGACAGTGATTGATGTGGCCATGATAACAATCGCATATAAAACGCGACCCAGAAATGCAACGAGACATTTCGGGTTCTTCAGCGCTTCAATATTGTTAAAATTGTGCACGCCGGTCAACATTCCTGAGGGCCGTTCCAGCGAACGGACACGGGAGTTAGAGCCGTCCCAGCGACAGAACGCCGACTGCAGCGTTGGGCTAATACACCGCTCGTTAGCCACATCCAAGTTCTCATAGAGCTAAGTATTCATAGCATAGCTTCGGCTATTATTATTATAGTTATTACTATTAGTAGTATTCAAGCAGTGATTATTACCGTAAATCGCCTAATAAACGCCCTGGCTTTGTCAACGCCCACCCCCCAAAAATGCCTTAAGGTCAGAAATCGTATAGTAGTTTTATTAATGCCCCCCCCCCATCCAATCTTTTTTTTATTCAATCGTGAAATTGACTAAAAGCTTCAAACGTTTAAAGAAATCAACGTATTATCCCTTTAAATCTTGGTTGGTCTGCAGCAAAATTAACGAAAAGATTCATAAATTTTACGAAATCAACATTTAATTCAACACGATTCCAAGGAGCATTTGTAATCGCGTTAAAGTCGGCAACATTAGGCCTATGCGATCGATCATTGATGTGCGTAATACGGATTCAGTCTAGTGAAAACGCTATACCTTTTTCTTATTTATTCTCAAATTTAGTTTATTAGATCGTCCTCCTTCCAATAACTAACGCGTAGGCCTAATATTGCCGACTTTTCCGTGATTACAAATGCTCCCGTGAATCGTGTTGGATTAAATGTTGATTTCGTTAAATTTATGAATATTTTCGTTAATTTTGCTGCAGAACAACCAAGATTAAAAGGGATAAAATGTTGATTTCGGTAAACCTTTAATCAATTTTCCAATTCACTAAAAAATAAAGATTTTGTTAATGCTAGATTGAACCCAGACCACGCACATGAATAATCAACTTTACCGTGATGGATTTAGGCCTAAACGGCCACCCCAAAAAATATGTTAATTTCAGAAATTTTGTTATAGCCTTGTTAACGCCCCCTCCACTTTTTTATCAAATTAATTTTAGCGGCCCATGGGCATTTAATAAGCGATTTACGGTACAATACGTATGATTAATACAAGCACATTTAAATTAATCCACGCCGGTCAATTTAACTTACAGTTAGGATAATTATTCCAACAATAAGCAATTTATCGTAATGCCAATCGCTACGCCACACGTCGATTAACTGTAATCACGTCGATCGTTCATTTATCTCTCATGTTGAATTAATAGACCAGTCTGGTCCATATTTTGTAAAAGAAGAGAGTGTTGATTAAAGGCCCAGGTTAACTTATCTTGTTTATTATTTACGCCTACCCTTTCCATTGTCAGATATATATGTTGAGAGTACTGATTGAATACAAGTAGCTATCCTGATAATAACGTTCTCTCTGGTCAAATGGTCACCGGAAAAGAACATTACGATGGTGAGCAAAAGTGGAATTCATCACTCTTAAATCCCCGGAAAGATTTTTTTTAGATATTTAGTTGTGCTTGATCAGTTTGCATAACAAACGATCGTTGTTTTAGTAAACATTTTTTTTTATAGCGCGAACATTTAGTAGCATGGCATGGTCAACTCTGTTATGAAAAAGTAGTATTGTTACCCTTGCTAAGCCTTGATTAGTTATTGTGCGCTAATAAAAGGTTGGTTACAGTTGAAATTGCTGAAATATTTTCCCAGTGTTGAAATACATGTGCATTTAATAAGTTGCTTGCATTTTAAAGGACCCATATACACTTTGAAGTGAATTTTGTCAATTAGACAACATATATGCCTAAAATCAGTGTATCGCAATTGGTTTATTGATCGCCATAGTGTTGATTTAGTGTGGAGAATTTTGTGGTTTAGGTTAAAATAACCGTCAGTAAATTATTGCCGGCTTCAGGTATTTAATTTTGGGAAAAGTGTAACAGTGCTCCGTTTTAAACAGAAAATTCATTATTTTAGAAAAATTGAGATTTTTTTTTGCTTGCGCTTACAAATTTGAGTATTATGCTACAATAAGGGTTAAATTTAGTTCAAATTAGAATAAATTTAATAAATATAGTTAAAATAATGCCTAGAACTAGAAGTAATCCTGCCAGAGGCACAGTTCAAGTCTCTTCTTGAGGCAGGCCCAGCGACCGCAAAATCGCCAAGATTTTGTAGAATTCACGGATAATTCCGTTAGTACCCCAAATTTGGATAATACTAATGCTACCCCTGACCAATCAGATGATGAGTCAATTCATTCGCATAATATCAATGAGATTAATACAACATTAGATTTACCGCCACCTAAGCGAATTCGTTCTCATAAACGCTCAAATCAGAACGATAGGGATCACACACAGTCTGGAAATTCAAACGAAAATCAGGCTCTTTTAAATTCTCAAGTACCGCTTAGTACACAGGTTTCATTACAAACCCCAGCACCACCAAATGAGCAAGCTCATTTAAACCAAATAGTGCCTCTAAACCAAATAGTGCCACCAAACCAAACTATGCCATTAAATTTAGCCACCCCACAGCATAATTTTGCACCACCTTCTCTAACACCTCAGATGCCTACCTTACAAATGCAAAATAATGCTCAAGTACCGCTTACCATTCAGTTGCCAGTGAATACGCAAAATCTAAATCAAATTCATGTACTCTAACTCCAAACGTAGTGATAAATTCACTGGCAACACAGGGAAATCAAACTCCATTAACAATGACCCCTAATCACGTTAATGGACAACAAATTACCATAATGGAGGATACCCATCTCCAGAAAATTGTAAACCATACTTTAGCAGTGTGTTTACAGTCTTCTAACAAAAAATGCAAAAACAGTAAATGATAATCATTTAGAAGTATTAAGAACCATCACAACCTCGAATCAAAATAGAGATTCACACCATAGAACTAGACTTTGGGAAGAATTACGTGCAGCCAAGAAAGCTATATTATCCTGTGCAGGAGATGATACTTTAGATATTTTTGCTTTTGCGTTAATTGTCGAAAATTTGCGTACATTAGATCCTTCATTAGAAGATACAGAATTAGTTTCGGTAGCATGCAGTAAATGTACAGGACCAGTAGCTATTTATTTGGCCATGAACCCAAAGCTAGCCACTTCACAAAGTTGGGAAAATTTTAAGGAAATTTTAATCGATAGATTCGGTTGCGGAGGTAAAATCATCACACCAAATTTGTTTTATACAACTAAACTCAAAAAGGGAGAAACTATCGAAGATTTCGCTGCTAGATTGGAGAAAATGGCTTCACAACTTTGGCGAATTAAACCCACGGATTCTGCATCCCAGCAGGAATTTAAACAATTAGCTAAGGATGACGGAATGCGTTCAGTATTTCTGCACGCTATGCCAAGGGAAATCAAAGTTCACGTTACATTTCAAATGCATACCACGTTTAGGGATACATATAATTCAGCGATCTATAAACGGGCAGTTTTAGCAGGACTTCAAGGGGAAGAAGATTTTAACTCAGATAAAACAGGAACTAAACAAATTTCTAACGATGAAACTAATAATCTTGCTTTCAGCACAATGCTAGACAAAATAACTTCGTTAGAGAAAAGTATAAATACAATCCAGAATGCTAAGCCTAAACTTAATGAGGCTAAAGTTAGTGCAATAAACACAAATAACTTGCAAAATAAATCTTGTTACCGTTGTTTGGCCCGCGGACATTTGAAATGAGATTGTCACACCAAGGAGGAATCCTTACAACGCGTTACACAACGTCATGAACAGCGTAATCAGGAAAGTGGATTTTATAACAATAAATCTTACACAAAAAAAGGTCGCGGAGGAAAATAAAAACAGAGGTAATAACCACGGAAAACGGGGAAACAATTTTTCCGGATTTGACAACAGGGACTCTGTACAATTTAACAAGAAAAGTAACAACCCTTACGCATTCCAAACCAACGCCAATAGTAATAACAATAACGGCGGACAACAGTCACATAATAATAATACCAATAATGGTAGACAAAATCATAATCAAAATCAAAACTATCCTAGACAAAACAATGGAAACCAAAATTGCGTTCCACAACACGCCACCGAAGTAGAACAGGGCGATACATTTAACCAAAATAATGAAAATTCAAGAAACGGGCTCATAGCCTGAATAACGACAGGGATTCACAGCTAGGAGTAAACCAGTCAGAACAGGGCAATAATAACCAAAACCAGTACGTCAGCTCAGTTCAGGCTCAAACACCTGTTAAACAAACTTCAAGTTTGAACAGTGATCATGCATTTAAAGCAAAATGTATTCCATTATTTTCGGATGAAGCAGCAAATAAATTAATGCTTAAACTATACTCAGATGCTGATTGGCATCAACAAAAATTAGCTTTAACCGATCGCACGTTAGCATTACCAAGTTTAGCATCATATTTCGGTAAAATTCCATCAAGATATGTTGCAAGATCAATAAAAAGCAATCAAAACCTAGTTAGCGAATTCACAAATGCTTTGGAAACAGTTAACAACAAATACAGTTTAACTTGCGATTCAGTCATCGTAACATTATTTGAAGATGGTCTAGATGCTACTAATTTTCATTCAGAACTAAATCCAGTAGATACTAACAAACCAATAGTTATTGCTTTATTAGGTAGCAAACGTAATATTCAGTTTATACATACCAGCGAAACATTTTACAAAAATGATGTTAAAATGACTTCAGGTACTTCCATAGCTATTTTGCACGCAACTAGAAGGATTGGAAAATTCGAATTCCAACGGTTGTTGGTATGTTTGAACCAACAATTTCTTAACCTTTTGGGACAGTAAGAGCGACGCAAAGCCAAATTCCTCGCCGGCGACTCACACATCGCAAGGCAAGGGAGGGAATTTGCTCACGAGCATTCAAGCTCAACCGGGCTATAGATGGTACATACCGCACCATCTAGCGTCCGAAATTGACACCAGAGGTGAGTCAGACGAGCGGAACGAAGTAACGTTCGACTCGGAGCAGACAATGCCTAACGGAGGCAGCGTTCAGGTTAACACAGTTTTAAATAAAGCTAGCGTTAAATATTCTCGTCCACATTTAGTGTTCGATGTTGGACTTAGGCCAGAGATTTGTTTAATCGATACAGGTTCTTCATTATCATTAATTACGAACACCGCAGCACAGCGTATGCTTAATAATCAAGGTAAAATCTCATGTACTCACAATGATTACGCCAGTTAATTTTGTTGGTGTAGGGAATCAACAGATCAAAACAAATAAGAAAATAGTAACTACCATAGGAAAATGTGAAATTTCTAGGGATCAGGAATTCGTCATCGTTCTTGATGGTTCATTTGGTAACATTTTGTTATTACTAGGATACGATTTCCTTTCAAACAAATAAGATTCATTAGTCTTAAATTGCCCCGATAACAGTTTAACTATCCGAGATTTAAAATTCCAAATGTCAGCTTCATCAGAACAAGCACATATAGCCCATAATCAAAATAAGGAAATAATAAATAGGGAAAGTTATAAGCCTAATCACATCTACGTAGCCACGCTTAACGTAGCTACAGACAAAGAAAGCGAGGATAATCCTAAATCTACATGGAATTGTACACCTAAACAACAATTGATAGATATTACAGTCTCTTTGTTTCGAGACAAAATCATTCCATCTAATTTAGAGTGTAGAATAACCGAAATTTTACACTATCTCTTTCCCGAAATACAAACAGGAGCTTTCGAACCTGAAAACGGCAAATTTCCTGCACATAGTCTTGTTAACACGACTCCAACAGGTATTATTCCAGTTATGTGTGTAAATTTTAATGGTTTTGACGTAGAATTAATATCAGGTACGATACTAGGAACGTATACTACCGCGATTATAGATTACGGCGATGAAACTTCCGTAGACACGTGTAGTTCGGATTCGCCAATCACAAGTCCCATTGAGAAACCTAAATCTCCAAGTCCTATCGAGATAACTCAAACCACAAACCCCACAGAGATGTCGCATCCCGCAAATCCCATCGAGATAACTCAGCAACAGCAAGCCAAACAGAACGACAACACACCTAGTAGCCTAACAAACGCGTCTAAGCCTGAATCAAGGGAAGAGCGTGACGCAGAATGGGAAAGTTTAAGACATAAATTTACTTTTCCAGATTTAAACAAAGATGAAACACAGGAATTTTTAGATATGGTAAAGAATCATTAGATTCATTTTCTAAAAATGATTTCGATCTAGGTTGTTTTGAGGGATATGAAGTTTCTATCGAAACGGGCAACCCCTCTCAACCAGTAAGTTCTAAAATGTATACAGTTCCGTTTCACCAACGCGAATTATTAGATAAATATCTAGACGAAATGCAACGAGTAGGTATCATTAAAGAAGGGAAATCTGCTTGGTTATTGCCATATTTAATGATATAAAGAAGGCCAACAGGGTATCGCGTAGTCGTAGATTTACGAGGCTTAAACTCGGTTGTTGAAAGTGTAAGCATTCCAATACCCACCGTGACAGAGAGCATGGCACACCTAAGCGGAGCTAAATAATAAGCCGAGCGCCGGTTTAGAATCACGATGTCCAAAACGATGTAGTTACAACCTCTACAAATTCTCTTGGTGCCTGACGAAGATGGATGAATACTGTCTGTTGAAAATTCGCAAGAATCTGGTGAGATTCCTGTAATCTGAAATTGTGCGTTAAATTTAGGACTGACATTTTTTCGATATGAGCTTTCAGAGTAAAAACTGCTACGGTATTTTTAATAAATACTTCACTCGTTTAGATTTTAAATTCGGATTTTATCTTCTTAAATTAGCAGAATCAGCTAAACCTAAGACATGTTTCTCTGCAAATTCTAAAACATATTTTTTCAACAGGCTCCCAATGGGCCTTAAGACAGCTCCAGCACACTTCCAATTTTGTGCCCAACAAATTTTACCAGAAGTGCTTGGCGCCTATTGTACCGCCTATCTTGACGATTGCCTCCTGAGTAGTCCAGATCTTAAAACTCACATCAGTCATGTAGATCGAGCGCTACAGCTAGTCGCTTGTTCCAGACTAAAATTAAGTGTATAAAAATGTGATTTTGCTAGAAAACAGGTTAAATTTCTAGGTTTCGTACTAGACGAAAACGGGATACAGCCAGATAAGGATAAAACTAAGGCTATGCAGCAGTACCCACACCTAAGACACCTAAACAAGTCCGTTCATTTCTAGGTATGGTAAATTTTTATAGGAGACACATCTCTCAATTTGCGGAAATGTCTCACATTCTAACTAAACTTACACGTAAGAATTGTAAATTTATATGAGGAGACGATGAAGAAAGAGCTTTTCAGGAACTCAAACAGGCCATGGTTAAAGCTGCGACACTTAAACACCCCAATTTCGCTAAGCCATTTTTTCTAGAAACTGACGCTAGTGGCGTGGCGATCGGCGGTTGTTTGAGTCAGTATCACGGAGGTATAAACTATCCCCTAGCCTACGCTTCCCGAACCCTCACCGAGGCAGAAAGGAAAGAAACAACTACAACTAGAGAAATTTTAGCAATAATTCATTCAATCGATTCATTTCGTTGCTATTTACTTGGTAAGATGTTTTTTTTAACTACAGATCATTTAGCAATTTGCTATCTTCATTGTGCCTCCTCCCTCCCCCCCCCCCAATTAGAAAGAATTTTACTCCAACTCAGGGAATACGAATTTATCTTACGTCACAAGTCGGGCCGACTTCTAGCGGTTTCCGACGCGTTTTTTCGTATAGAGATACCAGTCGCTGTCCTCGGTAGTCAGCACCCAGACTGGACACGACAACACCTAGCGGCAAAACAAAGAAACAATCCGTATCTAGGAGATATCATTAAACGTCTTAAGAATTAATCATCGAAAGATTTAATTGATGCATCTAGTAAGCGTAACATCTTTTATAAAGATTACGATTGAATTTTGTATAGAATTAGACTTGCAGACCCAGCTAAAGGCCGTATGCACAATCTAGCATAGATGTGTATACCTAAATCTCTACGCAACTATTGTATTAGGGACTATCATTCCACGCCATGTGCCGGACATCGTGGCACGCGTAAAACTAGAGATTTAATAGAATTACATTGTTATTGGCCTAAAATGTTTGACGATATTGCTTATTATGTTAAAACTTGTAAAGTACGTCAAGCTTACGTTAGACCCACTAAACCGTATAAAGCTAAATTAAGGGCATATCAACCCCTACAGAGACCAGGTTACTCTTGAAGCTTGGATCTCATTGGACCTTTAAATAAAAGCATTCGCGGGAGCGTCTACGCGATGACGTCATCGCAGTGGGAATTCCCGATAAAAAGGCAGTTACTATAGCAAATAAATTGTTCTCACACCTTATTGCTAGACTCGGAGCGCCAGTTCAATTAAGGGGAGACAATGGTTCAGAAATAAATAACGCTATCATAGGCGGATTAGCCAATATGTTTAACATTAAACAGATTAATTTTACTCCTAACACTTCATGGGTAGGAGGTTCCGTAGAAGCCGCAAATAAGAGAATAGAGACAGTTTTGCGTAAAATTTCAGCCAGTTGTCCTGAAAATTGGTGCGAATATTTAGAATTGGTAACTGCAGCACTAAATGCATGTCCTAATTTAACTACGTTAATTAGTTCACATTATTTACATCATGGTTCGGAATTTAGATTACTGAGCGCTTTAGCATTCGAGCTACTGCGAATCTGCTATGACAGTGATGATACTATAGTCCGTCTAGAGAGTATACTACAAGCAGCATTCGAAGTCGCTCGAGCGCATAATTGGAAAGCAGTTAAGAGACAACAAAACTCTTATGATCGTACAGCTAGACCTTACCGTTTCTTGGCCGATGAAACGTATTATTACGCGAATTCTTACCCATTAAACAAATTTCTCCGAAATTACTTAGAGCATGGACAGGTCCGTTCAGAATAATGGAATTCGTAAACGATGTTATTGTACGAATAGTGCATTTTTTAGATCCACTTAAAATAGTTCGAGCTCATGTCAATAACTTGCGACCATGGTTTCTAAGAACAAACACTCAGCCTATTCCTTTCAATGGACCTACCGATCTCGAAATGTCGGAACAGCTTAACGGCACGTTAACGGAAGCTGAAATAAAATTACAAAAATACATAGCAAAGCTTTTAGAGGATCCAACAGATCATTTGTCGGAGATCGAACCGCCAGTGTTTGCGCCTTCCGAAACCGACGAAGCAGCTAGCAGCTTGCAAATGAGCCTAGCAAGTAAACGCAAACGCGTCGAGCCAAAATCGGCTGCTTATTTACAAAATAAATACCGTAAAATAGATTACGAGCTTAACAAGCAAAGAATGCTTGGATCTACGCATGGTTACGATCCCGTAGCAGTAAAATTACACCAGCAATTAGGCTGCGTCGGTAGTTGCAAGAGGCAAACATTGATGACAACTAAAACATCGTGTATCCAACGGAGAACAAAGACAGGGCGTCGCCCGTAAGGAGCGTTCACACACTCGGCACGCCGGAACCCTAGCGGGAGAAAATGGTAGTAGCTTTTCATTACAGCAAAAATTACGGAGACTGCAAGCGGACAGCAGCACATTTTCACTTCTCGCTATAGTTGCAAATAATACGCTAGAACTTGTTTCATTCAAAATATGCATAGAAATATAACTTAAGATTAATATGTTTCAATATGTAGCGTAGAAATAATGTTCACAAGGGACACATCGCTGATTTTTTAAAATAATATTATTGAACACCAAAAAACATATTTACATGCAACTAAATACAGATTCACAAAAAAAACCACAGAAAGAAAGAAAATTATTAATAGTGATACGCCCAACAATATATTACATAAGTCACAGACAGGGATAATAAGGAACTTAAATTAAAAACGTAATATAATGGGTACACATCAACAATAAATCATAAAAAGTCAGTCAAATCATAAATAACTAAAATTATTTACAGATGGAACACATTATAACCCAAATAACAGGATAACATATAAATTAAAATAAAAACAATAGCAGCACAGGACGATTAAGAAAATAATAACATAGCCACAACGTGTACAAATACGCCAAATCATAAGGTATTCATAAAATTAAAAATAAACAGAAAAAATAATACTAAACATAATACCAGTGACATAAAATAATACCAAATATACACTTAAACAGGGGAAACCAATAACGTAACACAAAAAACAAATAATACCCTGTAATAATGAAGATAAGTAATTTATGACATACATGAAATAGACAATCACAGATTAAAGAAATCAACTGAAAATTTTGAAAAAAAAAAAATACGATAAATTTAAAGTTAGTACGAATTAATTTATTAAGACTAGTCCGAAATAGAGATTTTGGATATATAAATTGAAACTTTCCAGAATTCTGGATTAATATAGAAAAAGAATTTTTTCAGGAATCTGTGATCATGGGCACTGGTAAACCACAGTAAAACAAAATAGAAAGAAATACTATATACAACTATTTACAATTCACAGGTTGCTATAGCAGCAACGTCAACGTACTCTACCATGCCGCTTACTTTAGAGAACGGTAGAGACCCGTGTTGCCAACAGCAACAACACCGCTTCTAGCGGCCAATTGTCACGGCGACAGCAACGAATTACCCATCGTCACTGTCGGCATCATAGTTGTCATCTAAAATAATATTAAATAATCAAGATTAGTATTTGATTCACGAAATTAGGAACACATGTAAATTTGTAATATACATGGTTATTTTCAAACCTAAATTTCACATAACGATATAGCATATAACTTTGTCTCATATCTCTCTCACACCCATGAAACATAGAATGGAGGGAAATAAAGTATAATGAAAACGAAAGGATGACGTTCAAGTTTAATTATTGTGACTTGACCAGGTTCCTTTCCGTCACGATTGTTGTATGCTAAATACAGATTATGCATTAATATTTAATTTTGAATGATATTTGAAACCCCCCCCCCTCCCCCATAAAGAAAATTAAAAAATAATTAACAAATATAGTTTAAAAACCAACGTACACCTGTATGGCATAACAGCCTAGTAACATTAAAATTATTATATTTACCAGTAATTCAATATCATAGAATTACGAAACTTCGGTTCCTCCCATAGTTGCGCTGCCACACTCGCTGCAGCGGACGGGTTATTTTACGTGTGAGTTGCACTCGCATACCAGACAGAGTAATTAACAAATACTTCGGTATAGATATTTACGAGCACCAGGAAATACGTTATTACGGCAAATGATACCCCCCCCCCCCTTACTTCCGATGTTCGGAAATTATGAATGTCATTTCACAAGTTATTAAAATAAGCAGCTTCTCCAAAAAATTAAAAATGGAAATACGTGCCATGCAATATAATTACTTATGATGCGAGGAGCCATGATTCAAAACATTGGCTATACGCTACCTCGTTGCGATGTATCGCACAAAATACAATTATAAACCATTAAAAGTTGGAGCATGGCACGGATTCTCGGTTAGGAGATGCTTCATTAGAAATAAGGCGGACAGTCAAATTTTTCATAGAAAGAAAATTAGATGACGATGACAAGGAAATTTAACCACACATTTTAGATTCATTAAAGCCAAATCTGGTGGTGGACGAACTATTCCGCCTCTCAAACTAAATGGTGGATTTATCACTGATACCCTTGACAAAGCAAACGTCCTTAGTTATGAGTTTTCAAAGAATTTCATCGCAGATTCTCCCAGCACTCCAGTGTGGCACGGCAAGACAAATTGCTTGACTTGCCCCCTTTAACCTTAAATGCTGAGGATGTACTTACGTCTTTATCACATATCAAGCCGAGCAAAGCAGTGGGCCCAGATGGCTTTTCTGCATTTTTTTTATAAAGAGATTAAATATCAAATTTGTATCCCATTATCATGGATCTTTAACCTTTCACTCAATTCCGGCTGTCTCCCCACTATATGGAAGGCCGCCAATATTAGTCCTATCTATAAGAAGGGTGAAGCTTCCCACCATGGAAACTACAGACCTATTGCCCTAACTTGTGTGCCCTGTAAGCTGCTCGAGGGTTTAATTAGGAAAAACATGTTTTCCTTTATTGAGGATTGTAATTTGTTGTCTAACGATCATTTCGGGTTTTTGCCTGGACTTTCTACTTGCATCCAGCTGTTATTGGCACTTGACGACTGGACTAACTCTGTTGATGCAGGTATTCCTGTTGACGTCGTTTTCGTTGACTTTGCTAAAGCATTTGAGTCGTTTTCGCACCTTAAACTTTTGGCCAAGTTGGAATGCCTCGGCTTTAGAGGAAATCTCTGGTCTTGGCTGGCCGACTTTTTGATTGGTAGAAGTCAGTGTGTTATGATCGAGGGGACATTGTATGACCCTGTCATTGTTGGTAGCGGGGTACCGCAAGGGTCAGTATTGATCCCGTTACTTTTTATTTTATATCTCAACGATCTTTCAGCAGAATATGATGATTCTACTTTAAAGAAATTTGCAGACGACCTAAAATTGTATTCTCAAGTGGTAGATAGTGACACGTTTTTTGGTTTTCAATCAGAGATTGACAGCCTTCAGTCCTGGTCGGCAAACTGGCAATTACCCATCGCTCCCCTCAAATCCTTTGTCATGCATGTAGGTTACCATAACCTCCATTTAGACTACTCTGTGTGTCTCAGTGTTGAAACAAGTCAAATCAGTAAAGGATCTTGGGGTTTGGTTTACTCAGGACCTTAAGTTTTCAGATCACTGCAAACAAATTGTCAATGTAGCCCGTAAACGTGCGGCAATGATAAAGAAATTTTTTAAATCTGGTGACAGAAAAACCCTTGTTTGGGCCTTTAAGGTATACGTGCGACCGTTACTTGAATATGCCAGCCAGGTTTGGTCACCCTATCTCGTGAAGGATATTGTTAACATTGAATCTGTCCAACATAGTTTTACCAAGTCATTGCACGGCACTTGCCACCTTTCTTATCATGAGCGACTAAATCTGCTTAACATGGATTCCCTCGAATTGCGCAGGCTGAGAGCTGACCTAAATTTCACTTATATTTTGTTACGTGGCTACTTGCGCCGACTTGGTGATTGTCTCTTTGAGCTCCGATCATCTGATCGTACTCGTGGCCACCCTCTTAAGTTGGTCGTGGAACGCTGCAGCTTGAATTGTCGTAAGTTCTTCTTTTCGAATAGAGTCGTTCACCCCTGGAATGCATTGCCCAGGGATGTCGTTCTTGCCCCTTCCATGAAGGTTTTTAAATGTAGGTTAAAGAATATTGACCTTGGCAAGTACTTGCAGTGTTTTTAACTTTTTATTGAACATTAACTTTTATATGAAATTATGTTTGGTTGATTTGTTTCGATTTATATTTACCTTTATCATCCCTTTATGAGATTTTACTTGTACGTATTTTATTATTCTTTTCTTGCAATTTTTAGCTTTGTACCTGGACCAATGTTTGTGGCATCTGAATTTATGCCCTTTTGTATTCCTTTTCTCCTTCTGAGAATAAATATAACTTATCCCTTATAAATAAAATTTAAACACAAGACAACAGTATAATTTTACATCCATAAGGATACGCATCATAAAATTAAGATAAAGACTAACTTAAAACAAAATATTTCATTTTATATCCATAAGTAATAGATTATAAAAGCATAATATCGTGTTAATCAAATTTTAGTGAATTTAAATTGGTCCTCACGAAATGGATTACCAGTCGTTAATTCATAGAATAACGCCTAATACATACTTTGAAACACTGTATTTTATTACAGCAAGACTTACCTATTGATCTAATATATAGGACCGAACCCTAAATGAACTTATAACAGTCAGAAATAAGGAAATAACATTCCTCACTCCTGAAAACCATTTAATTAACAATATAAAAATCCTTTCCCACCTACATGGGAAATTTCCGTCATTAGATAAAATCAAAATAAAGATTTTATACGCAAATCTATTTATGTTTGAATATAATTTTCACGTATACTGCATTAATACTTTTTTACATTTATATTTGTTTGGAAATTAATATTACGAATAATATAAGGTTAACTAAAATACGTAAAATAAGTTTAGCTAAAACATAAGTAAATTATACGTATTTTGCGAAAGAAAACTGTAGAATTTTTTAAAATTATTGCATAATGACTACCAGCCAAATTTAGTTAAAATTAAGATTTGGAATTAAATTTCTTACCGTATTGGCCATTATGGCACACAGGGCAGTCATCCCTGCAGATGGCCGGGCGAAGACAATGCTGCGCGCCGCTCCGGACGCACCAACGTTGACTTCGTCAGCGGGCTCAGGGGCTCCTTCCAGGGGGGCGGCGAGTCCTCGGACGGGGCCAACGAGGACAAGGTCTGGTAGTGACGGCGGTATGTGACCGAGCAGGCAGTCGGGGATGAGGTCCGCTAAGAACCTAGGCCCTTCTTCTTACTCCAGCACACCAACACGGACAGCATCTTCATTTTGAATTTGGGTAAGGGCCCTATGAATTTTCATTTCAAAACGTGCTCCACGTTGATAGCCCTCCAAAGATACTCTGGGAACGCTTCAGTCTCTTCAGGGAATGGAGGGTATGTCGTGTAGCGGCAATGAAGGCATCCGGTTGCTGTAATCGGACTACAGTGCAGGAAGTGCGAACTCAGTCGTAGCTGTTGAGCAACGGGACTCTTGTACAGCGGGGTATCGTTTCTGACAATGTTTCGGCTGGGGTTGTCTAAAATGAGTTCCATATAGAACAGGCGAAGGACATAGTCCAAGGGGTCCTTGTTCGGTAACATCGGCGAGAAGGGAATCTCACCGATGTTCCGATGAGGACACTCGGCGAATAACGTCGGTGCCCTCTCGCAGAATTGGTAGTGGTCTAGGCAGACCGCAAAAGGCATGAGGTTGAGGGCCAACACCCTTAGAAAATCCTGCATATAGCGAGGCATGCCCGCTCTCGCACTCCTCTCACCCTTGGTGACGGTCTTTCGCTTCTTTTGCGGGGGATCCATCTCAAGTTGGGTGGGATAACGCGCACAGAAAATAAGCTAGCGAACTAAGTGAAGTACACAACTTCGTGTGCGGGTCGGAAAATTAAAATTTTACAAGTCCAAAATGGGTGCAGAGTTCAAGGGTTGACGTCACGAAAACTGGGGGCCATCTTTTCCCAGGGACCAGCTCACCCCCTCTGCTCACCCGGTAACCATCAACCATTGTTTACATGGCCTCGACTTGCCTTAAATTTTGAGGTCAGATTCCGGGCGACATACCCAAACGCTGAGCCCAGAACCCTTTCAACCCGCTGACCACTCTCGTTTTATTACCCCCTCCCTCTTCAGTGGGGCGCCTAACTGCTCGACCGAACTCATCAGCGACAGTAGGACAGGACGTCAAAAGTAGGTCTAGACCTACCCACCTTGACCATGGGAAAATCTGATACTACCAACCCCATCCCAAACAACTAAAATAGTCGAAACATTTCTCCAGCAGAAATATTTTTTAAATTGGAATTAGCAATATGGGCATTAACAAATTTAATAAATATATTTTATTACAGCTTGTTATAAATAGGTTACACATAAACATTGCAAATAATAAATACAAATTTTGTACTTTGAATGAAAGTAAAAACACCATAACTCATGTGGCTCTATGTTAATGTCTTTCAGGAAAATGTACTGCATACTCGAACAAAGTTGAAAAGTGTCAAAGATGGCAGAGTGGTAAAAAGTGGGAGAGTCACAAGAAAACAGGATCAATCATATCTTGATCCATGGACAAAATAAAAGATAAGTGATTCATGTCAATTAACAATACGAAATTAATGTGAAATTGATGCACCCCACCCAACCCACTTTACCATAATAGAAATGACAAGTAGTGACAATTATAAAGTAGCAAAGTAATTTTGGTCACCAAACCAGTTAGGCAAATTAAGCCGATTATAACTAGCAATAGTACTGAAAGTAAAACTTAAATTACCGTTACTTAACGTAAGGTACATTTGAAGATTAAAATTAGTGAATATGTTACAGAACTTCCGTTATGGACATTGGGAATTTCAAGATTAATTCTAGAATGTCGCATATTAACTATTTGGGAGCATAGTGACTACCCAGAATAGATTAGTAGTGAGGTCCGCTTGGGGACTATGAACACACCACACTAGTTCATTAAAGTCACATTGTGTCGGCACCTCACATATTTAAGTTCTGTTGGAACGTATTCACACATACACAAAAAGTCGTAGTGCTGACTTAAAAATCTACCGCATGATTAAGAAATATAGTTTTTCTTCCAGTTGTGGGACAGACTGAAAAAACCACCATGCGATGGTCAGTTGTATTGCATACTAAAATCTACCGAATGATGTGAAGAGTTGCGGCAATTGACTCGAACGCCGTCATTCGTTTGTCGACTTCCTAGAAAGTCTTTTCGTCACTTAGATGACAGAATTATATGAATTGGCATTTGTATTCATGGGTTTGTCAAATGTGTCATGATACAGGATTGACAAATTTCATTTCGATTTTGAGTGTCACATTCCACTCCTGAACGATATTCCAATTAAGGTAGCAGGGCAGACCAAAAGCTGCATTTCAAACTTAAGGTAGCAGTACCTTGGCCATAATACTGCAGTAATTTTATTAAGGTAGGTTTATTAGAAACACTGCAAATCTGATCGTAATCTTAGCAGTATAATTAAGAATAAAATAATAAATGTTATTTATCGGAAATAGCTGCATCTAGAATTGGTTTTGTAAAAGCTTGATTACAGTTGTAGGTTAATATTTTCTGAAATTGCTAGAATTTCAGTAGTTTAGACATTTAAACGTCTTGTTCTGAAGTCAGCTGCTTAGTTCAGAAGGGCTCCAAATCATGCGTAATGGCATGGGTTTTAGCTGCTTTGGGTTTTACAAAGAGCTTGATATAGCTTTAAAAGCATCCCGACAATACGCAATACTTACACGCACCATAGTGACAGGAATGGTTCACTAGAGCCAGGCAAACATTAGGCTCAGGGATATAGGTACACACTCTTGACATTTATGTCATCTTTATTAAAAATATCGAGCTTGTCAGCGGAAACGTATTGTTAGTTTTGACCGGGGTTTGATAGTAAAAAGGGTGGAAACAAATCTTCTTTATTAAAAATATCAAGCTTGTCGGCGGAAACGTATTGGTAGTTTCGACCGGGGCTTGATAGTCAAGAGGGTGAAATAATTTTCACATACGCAAACTACACAATACTGTAATCAAAATAAAGTTCATTTTACAGCATTAGCTATGAGTATTGAGGCTCGATATGCTGGTTATTTGTTTAATAAAATCAAACACACGAAAAAAATAATGACACACTCTCAAAGATACAGGGAAGGTCTATTTCATCTGGCATTAAGTACGGAATGGGCATAGAAAATGGATTTCATGGGAATTAGCAGTAGATTGCCACTTAAGGGTTTAAGCTGGTATAGCTTAGGGAAGTAACAACGAAAATTATATACCCTTTCCCTATTACCCCAACATTTTACTGTTGTGTACTTGCATGTTTAAAGATTTGTGCTACTTCGCCGGATCGATTTTCTCTATCTTGGGTTTAATAATTAACGTTCAGTAATGCATATATTTCTGGGCGATTAACATGCATGCAAACTTCATATTTTAAATCTAAGAAAAGTGTGTAATGCTGTATACTCTGATGAAATCTTGTTGCCATTAGTACGACAACTGCACATTTGATAATTTGACAACGTCAAAGGAACCGACTTATGACAATATTTGACCGAATAATAGTTCAGTCACAGTATTTGGCTATAATAAGGCTAAACCGTAAAGTCAGATTTGGTATAAAGTGAAGTTCTTTAAAAGCATGGAAGCAAGGAACAAGATTTCAAAAGGAGAAAATTTTGAATTTGTAACAACATAGCGTGTAACAAGGTGCTCTCTCTTTCGTCTCCAGCAGGGCAGAAATCTAGGCCAAAGAGCTTGCAGACGCTCGCTAATGAGGGGAAGCCTCACAGCCTTGAGCGACCTTGACCACAATGTGGCCAACTCGTGGAAAGTAGTGCACCAGTGATGGAGAGATAGTGCTTTCTCCGCCCTCAAACGAGAGGGAAAACGGATGTACCAAAATCCAAACATCGAAACGAAGCTTATTATTTGTTTCAGCACACCAAATACGTCATGAATTAATTCTTCAAGTTTGGTTGCCTGAATTGCGTTTCTTAGGTCGATGCATGCATAAAACATAGCCTACATTTGATACGAAATTTTAAAATTAATTCCTACCCAGTATAGTTTGCTCGATTAATGAAGCAATTAATTACACATTACATAATCCATGTTCTGGTTATTGCAGGGAACTTTTTCCTCAGAACGGGGTCGTTTTTCCTAGCCGCACAACATTTTCGATCCAGGGCCAGTTGGTGAATGCAGAGCTCTTATTATGATTATGTAGAGTGGTTTACTGTTAATAAAGTAATCTGGGTTTGGAAGCTGAAATCTGGGACAATTAAAAAGGTACCGTGATTTTAGTTTGAGCAAGGGCTATGTAAGGGTTTTAATTAAGCCTAATTAGTCTTTATTACAGAAACAATACATCTAATTAATTATGCATGAAAGCACATATATATCATATAATTATTAATAGATTAATTCAATATTAATCCATAACAGATTAAAAGGCTCCAGTTGATCAGATAAGATAGGAGCCACACCTTTTCAAATACGACCTAGGAGTTGCATTCCAAGAAACCAAACCACCATAATTACTTACTGTAAGAGATAAGGATTGGCATTGCTTTACACTAGCTTATCAGAGTAGCTATTAATTGATTCCGAGAACTCCTAATAGTTTCTACTGATAGAATTCAATTAAGATAAGATCAGCGCTAATGATCGTTTAGTTCCAACAATAACAATCAATCATTGTTAAACGAACACCTGCACGACAGGTTAATTAAGATAGGGACTCTTAATGGAGTGATACTAAGAACTCACTAATGTACTTTCAGAACAAGACAATACTTTGATTGACAGGCACAGCGGTTCCCTAATTAAGTGAGGGGTCCGAACTGTCAAGTCTTTAAAATTCTCCGTAAATCCAATCAATCAGCTTAGACAGTGATTGATGTGGCCGCGATAACAATCGCATATAAAACGCGACCCAGAAATGCAACGAGACATTTCGGGTTCTTCAGCGCTTCAATATTGTTAAAATCGTGCACGCCGGTCAACATTCCTGAGGGCCGTTCCAGCGAACGGACACGGGAGTTAGAGCCGTCCAAGCGACGGAACGCCTACTGCAGCGTTGGGCTAATACACCGCTCGTTAGCCACATCCAAGTTCTCATAGAGCTAAGTATTCATAGCATAGCTTCCGCTATTATTATTATAGTTATTATTATTAGTAGTATTCAAGCAGTGATTATTACTATACGTATGATTAATACAAGCGCATTTAAATTAATCAACGCCGGTCAATTTAACTTACAGTTAGCATAATTATTCCAACAATAAGCAGTTTACCGTAATGCCAATCTCTACGCCACACGTCGATTAACTGTAATCACGTCGATCGTTCATTTATCTCTCATGTTGAATTAATAGACCAGTGTGGTGCATATTTTGTAAAAGGAGACAGTGTTGATTAAAGGCCCGGGTTAACTTACCTTGTTTATTATTTACGCCTACCCTTTCCATGTCAGATATATATGTCGAGAGTACTGATTGAATACAACTAGCTATCCTGATAATAATGTTCTCTCTGGTCAAATAGTCACTGGAAAAGAACATTACATGATAGCAAGTTCAAAACCCCACTGAGGGGGGCCTTAGGGAGTGGGTAAATCCCCTCCCCCCCTCCAAAAAAAAACAGCAAAATAAAATGGTGTATAAATTTTTCAATTTGTGTAAAAGCATGAAATTTGGTATGGATGCAAATGAAGGGTAACCGAATCTTCAAGAAAGGTAACCGAAAATTGTTCAATATGTGTAAAAAGTAGGAAAGTTGGTTGGATGTAAATGAAGGGTAACTGGAAACAAATAACTATGGTAGTGAGTGCAACCCCCCCCCCCCCACCACGACGGTGTAGGGTGGATTACCCCCACCCCGGAAATGTTTTTTGGGCTGTAACTTAAAGTGGCACTATAACCGACTGAAATGCGAACGAAAATACCGTGGCGCCATCTAGCGACATTGATATTGTAAACCTTTATAGCTTGCTCGCAGGTGCACAAGGATGAACCAAATTTTCACTCAATAATTAAGGATGTCGTGGCTTGTTTGTTTCGTTTATGCCGTTATGCATTCCTTCACTTGGTGCAAGCAAACGCTAGATGGTACTACACAGCGCTAGATGTTGTCAGAATGTGTCTGCTTTCACTCGGTGATAGTGCCACTTTAACCATACTAACCAAAAACATTCAGCACACAATTTTGGACAGGAAATGTGACGTATATATTTTACATAAAAGCAACCATTGAATCACAAAATCGTAATTTGTGCTTAATGTGTGCTAGCGCGCTATATTTAATCGCTAGTTACAGTGATTTTCTATTTCAAAGTACTCTTGTAAGCTGTCTAACAGGTATGGCACATATAAGTTGTGCTAACCATTAGGCCATATTGCCCCATTATTGTTGCTCACTTATAATCCTTAGCTGTTCACAGTGTTTGCTCCACTGCTATTCTCCGTTTCTTACTAATTTTCTTCCTTTAAGCCACACAAAATAAATAAATAAAAACGTGTTTCTCAGGTAAATAATTTCCAAAAAATGATGAGGTTTGAGGATTTTATTTTTATTTTTGAAGAGGATGATGCGATGTGAAACTTTTTTTAACACCCAAAGCAATCTTTATGGTCAATATAAGTTCGTAATCTCCTAAAGGAAGCTTTCAGTTTTATAATTTTTAACATGATTAAAACAATTTTAGATTGTAGGTTTAAATATGCGATGAGCATGGTCTTTTTCAAAAATTGAAAAAAAATGCAAAAATGGGTCGTTTTCCAGGAAACAGCGGTGCCTGAGACATTTATTTTTATTAGTGTGGCCTTAGTATTTTTTAATAATTTACTGTAACCCAGGAAATGAAATGTCAGTAAACTTGTGCAACTGAACTGGATTGAAAAACGAAAAACGGTAAAAAAAAAAAAAATTTAAATCACTTCTTATTAAAGAATATGAAGGCAATGTAATTTGTAACTTTGTCACACACATACATGTGACTGGATAGGGGAAGGATTGAAAATCGCTGACAGCCCACCGAAAGTAAAAGTAAGAGAAAGTAAAAATAGTAAGAAAAAGTCATAAATAAAATCAATAATGTATAGAGGCAATGTTAGTTAGTTAATGCGTATAATAATAATAGACTTATATGGATCGAACCTAGTACATCACGCATTGAAGGAGCACATCAAACTGACTGTACTAACATTTATGTAGAAGTAAGGTGTTTTGGAACACGTAGTGTATACTCTTGCAAGAAAAGGATATTGTTGAATAATAGTAAAAACGGTGTTTATTTATGGCAAGCAACACAAAAGGAGTAGGCTATGAAAAACATAATTTTAATAATGGAGTGGACATCTTTGCCATGTGGTGTGTAGCGTCAGATTCAAACAAACGTCAGAATCAAACGAATGTTCTCCATTCTGTTATGAACAGCGCCATTACCATAGACTCTTCTAAACCAGAAGACACACGCAGAAAATAGTAAGTCAAATATATCACAAAAACGAGACGCAGGTTTCTAAACCTGTAGCGGTTCACAGTATGCTTTTTTGGCTTTGTTACGTACTAGCAAGCGTGAGATTGGTTCACTCTTGGTACTAGTTAACAACTACAAACGACAGCTCGACCCATCCGTCATTAAACGTCGCCCACCCTCGGGCTACTGAAATCAGATAACACATAACTTTTAAATTTTAGCGCAGCAATTCCCATGCATGTGTTGCATGTGTTGGTGAGATGCCTTTGGCTTAAAAGAAACTTTAAATTCTAATCTCTATTAGGAAAATTGTACATATGCCCTGCAATGCTAAAAAGTATTTTTCTATGTAAATTTGGAGGTGACACTGAGAAAAAAAACGACAATTTAAAATAAAGTTTTAAAAAGATACGTTTCTGGTTTTCAGACGAAGTCAAGTCTTCGCTTTCTGGGTGAACTGTTCGAAGCAGATAGCACCACTTAAGACCTGAATTAATAACTAACGTATGTCATAGAAATGCCTATATTGAACAGGAGAAGCCCAAAGTGCACATGTAAAACCAAACAACCCGACGTTTCGAGCTGGCTCCAGCTCATTATCAAGGGAAATACAAGATACACTTAAAATTGCATAAAGTTGAAAACAGACAAATGCAGGCAAAACTGCCTAAGTCAAACTACAATTCGAACAAGTTAAAAATTTTAAATTTTAAAAGGAGAGGAAGAGGAGAGCGACCTTTTTGGGCTCTTCGCTCTCCTCTTCCTCGCCTTTTAAAATTTAAAATTTTTAACTTGTTCAAATTGTAGTTTGACTTAGGCAGTTTTGCCTGCATTTGTCTGTTTGCAACTTTATGCAATTTTAAGTGTATCTTGTATTTCCCTTGATAATGAGCTGGAGCTAGCTTGAAACGTCGGATTGTGTTGGTTTTACAATTTACATGTGCACTTTGGGCTTCTCCTGTTCAACATACTTTGTTCCAGTGCTTGCATTTTTCCTAAAAAAATAGAAATGCTCAGTCAACAGTTTACCTACGGTTCGTGTCATAAATTTCGTGCATCGTGATTATTTAGCAATAGTTTACATTCTTTTGAGTTCAGTTTGTAAACGAGTATTAAGAAATAGACTGATTTTGAGTGGTAATTACTAGTGCAGATGTACTGGACTGTAATATTCCACCAATAGGAAGAGCTTGCTGCAGAACAGTGGTGCCTGAAGGGGGCAGGGGGGAGGGTCATTTTAGGGGGGGGGGTGGAAAAATATCGACATATTTATTATATAACAACAACACACCACCAATCACCACAACACAACATGACCCGTCACACAACACATAAATCCAGACAAAAAAAATGTTTTAGTTTGTATGTTTATGCGCGAATATTGCTGAAAACGAAACAGAATAATAGATGCTGCTGCTGCTCCCGGCTATTAGAGACCAGTCATTATTTATCCCCGGGGGGGGGGGGGGGGGAGAGATCATAAAGTTCTTCGGTCCTCTCGAGAGGGGATCATAAATTTTTCAGGTCCTGTCAAGAGGTGGGAGAAAAGTCATTTTTGGACCTCAAAAATGGCACTTTTAGCAGTCAAAGCTTCTAAAAACGCCTTAGCTTCAGGGGGGCAGCCCCCGAGACCACCCATGATGACAGTGTTACAAGATTTTGAGGCTGTTAGTACCATTTCTGCATGTTTAGTTTTCAGAAATAACTTTGTATAAAGAGCCTTGGCACCTGGTTTCTTGGCTTCTTATGTCTTTCAGGTCCTAACTGTGTCACGGATGTGGACATACAAGTAAACAGTGTGTTCATCATACTTATTGTATGAATCTTGAAAAAAGATGGGTGTCGAACATTTTACAGAACATTTTTAATCTAGCATATCTTTTCGTAAAAAACGAGACACGTTTCCATACATCTAATGCTAACTGTCGGTGTGGAGAGCTACTTACTTATTTTGGCTACAGCACTAATCTTGGCTATACAGGAATTATCAACAGACAGTCTCGATGGTATACGAAAAGCGCAGTTTTGTCTAAGTGGTGGGGAGGGGTCACATTATTTTTTGGCCTTGAGTGGGGGCAGTCAAGATTTGTTCAGGGTCATCGAAAATTTGGTGGTCACATCTTCATTTCCACCCCCCCCCCCCCAGCATAAATAATGACCGGTCCTTTATGACGGGATAGAAATAAATCGTATGAAAATAATATTGCCTAAAAATGTGTGTGTGTTGGGGGGGGACCCAACCACTACTACAAGTCGAAAATATAGGAGTACCATTTTTAAACCGGAAGGGGGGACATTTGTTATTAGGGGGGGGGGGGAGTGTAACTCCTCACTGGACCAGGGGGGGGGATAGGCACCACTGCTGCAGAAAATAGGCTATATGAGATAACTGAAAACAAATAACTATGATAGCATGTTCAAAAAATGCTATCAAGAAACGTGCATTGTGTCCCACATAATGTTGCTTGCCCCTAAATGGCGTAGTGTGTTTCATCGGAGCCAAGATTATTGAAATAAAACCAAATGAAGTGTAACAATTGGTTGTGAGTTTGGTTTACTGCAGTGGAAGGGGGGGGGGGGGTGGGAGAAACAAAAGAGGCCTAACAGTTAGTACCGGCCAGGGTTGTATGAAAGATTACGAGCCTCCTTCAATGGTTGTGGGACCTATTTCTCTGGACCTTATTTCTACCCCTCCACCCTAACAATACCTCGTGGTCTCAATTCGAATCCCTGGGTTGTTTTCCCTGAATAGTCTGGAGGAAAGTGGCTATTTTTTAAGTGAGCCTTTCATAGACGAGTGTAAAGCATTTTATTACAGGTACTTACTCGAACTGATGTTCACTTTAAGATGCAGAAGGTTGCCAAGTTGAAAACCTTGGGCGATAAAAATGGCGGCCAAATTAGTATCAATTTTTGCTTTAATTTTTTCCATTTCGCCTATTATGCACGAACCGTTAGTGGTTCGCAAAAACGATTTAAATGATTATGGATGTCTCTATTTGCCAGATTCTAATTCAGATGGATGGCTCAACTTTGATTCATTCGAAAGGAGAGAATGTTTTTTTTGAATCAAGGTTAATCAAAACGGTCTGTCTTTGCTAGGGACTAAACTAAGCCCATTTAAATACGGACTGGTACCACAGCCACCGTTCGATTTCCATCCCCAGCTATTCCTTGCACCTGACTTCTTGGGAAAAAATATTCCCCCTCCCTTGACCTCGGCTGCCTGAAGGTAAGTGTTTAGAATCTGGTTGTTTTATTAGCTAAAAAAAATCGTATAGGGCGCTCACAGTGGCAGCCAGTAGAATTATTTTTATACCCGGTGAAAGTATGGCATGAACAAAGTCTGGCCTTGATAAGGACCAACAATTTGTACTCAGTAAATTGGCAGGAAACTAACACAAACTAGCAAGAAACTGAAACGAAACTAGCAAGAAACTGACAC
The DNA here is from genome assembly GCA_023313725.1 of Lithobius niger. Lineage (NCBI taxonomy): Eukaryota > Metazoa > Arthropoda > Chilopoda > Lithobiomorpha > Lithobiidae > Lithobius > Lithobius niger. The sequence goes on from JAHWFP010079845.1 coordinate 76,253, forward strand.
GAAACTAGCAAGAACTAACATGGAACTAGCATGAAACTAACACAATTCTAGCAAGAACTAACACGAAACTAGCAAGAACTAACACGAAACGAGCACACAACTAACACGAAACTAGCGAAAACTAACATGAACTAGCAAGAAACCAGCACGAAACTAGCAAGGAATTACCTGAAACTAGCAAGAAACGAACACAAAACTTCCAATAACTAACACGAAATTAGTAAGAAACTAACATGAATTAGCAAGAAACTGACACGTACTGCAAGAAACTAGTAAAAAACTTACAAAGCCTTGACCCTACTCCCAATAATATTGTGAAGCGCTATTGGTTTTGGAAACGGGATCAAAGGGAGTCCGAAAGTATTCAAGAATATATTTCTGAATTAAAAAAAACTTGTTGGAACATTGTAATTTTGGCACATAGTTAGATGATATGTTAAGTGATAAATTCACCGTTGGCATTCAAGATAAGGCCACAATATGTAAGCTTTTGGGGGAGGCTGATTTAACTTGGGCAAAGGCCAAAGAGTTTGCTATAAGCATGGAAGCTGCGCAGAGAATTGTTTCAGAAATGGGTAAGGAGAAGGTATATAAAATGAAATTTAAAGAAAAATTTCAGTCTGATCGTAAAAATAAAACGGCTCAAAATCCAAGCAAAAATGTAAAATGTACATGCTGTGGTAAGAAAAATCATGAAAAATTTCAATGTCATTTTAAAGACAAATTATGTTTCACCTGTGGATTAAAGGGGCATCTCTCCTCGATTTGTAAGGGGGGAGGGGGGTCGAGCACGATTTTAAGCCCTGTGGTATAGCTCAACTTTCAGTGTACTTTGCAGGTAAAACTTTAAATTTGGAAGCAATTGTCAGTCCTATAAATAAATGTGCCACTTTTTGGCCAGGACTGGATTGAGGCTTTTGGAATGGACTGGAGACAGTTGTTTAAAGTAAATCAGTGTAAGGTAACTCAAAGTGTTAATGCACTGGCCCAAGAGAATGTAAAATCAATGTCTGAAGATGATGACCTTGTAAAAAGGTTTCCAGAATTGTTTAAGCCAGGTATAGGAAAACTTAAAGTTTAAGGCACATGTTATTTTGAAGCCCAAATGTGTACCTAAATACTGTAAACCAAGACCCGTTCCCCTAGCTTTAAGAGATAAAGTTGTGAGGGAGCTTTGTAGGCTAGAGGAAGCAGGCATAATTTCACAAATTCAGGCAAGTCAGTGGGCTAGTCCTACAGTGTTGGTCTTTAAGCCAAATGGAGATTTAAGAATTGTAGGTGACTACTCTGGGACTGTTAAACCCAGAGGTAGTAACAGAATTATATCCTGTTCCCAGGGGGAAAGAGGTTTTCTCAAATTTAGCAGGCTGTGACAAATTCTCAAAGTTAGATTTGACAGATGCATTTTTACAAATTGAATTGGATGAAGTGTCAAAGCCGATTTTAGCAATTTCTACCATAAAAGGGTTGTATGTTTGGAACTGTCTTCCATTAGGATTTTCAGGCAGTCCAGGTATTTTCCAAAAGAGAATGGAAACAATATTACGGGACTATGATAAAACCACACCTTTTGTTGATGATGTGTTGATTGCTGAACAAAATGGTGAACACGATGCCAATTTGATTGTTGTAGTTGGTAAGCTGCAAGATAGTGGTCTTCGGTTAAGCGAAGCAAGTGTACAATTGGCAACAAGGAGGTAAATTATCTAGGATTTAAGATCACTAGCAAAGGTGTTATGAACCTTCCCGATACATTAGAGGCAATTTAAGAATGCCCGAGTCCTTGTAATCAGCAGCAATTGCGTTCATTTTTGGGTTTTCTAAATCAATATTCAAAATTTGTGCCCAAAATGGCTTCAATCGTTTATCCACTTAATAACCTGTTGAAAAAGGATACACCGTGGTTGTGGAGCGATTTTTGTTAGCAAGCTTTTCAAAAATTAAAGTTTGTTTTTTTGAACAGCGGAGTGCTTGCTCATTACGATGACAAGTTACCACTGAAGCTGAGGTGCGATTGATCGCCCTATGGGGTGGGAGCAGAACTGTTGCACGTTTTTCCGAATGGGGAAGAACAGCCGATCGCTTTTGCCTCTCGAACCATAACTTCAGCGGAGCGGGGCTATGCTCAAATAGATCGGGAAGCTTTAAGCATTATTTTTGGTGTGAAAAAGTTTCACCAGTATGTGTATGGTCGAAAATTCAATCTTTGTACCGACAACCAAGCGTTAACATGGATTTTCAACCCAGTTAAGGCTATTCCTGTGATGGCTGCAGCTCGTATACAAAGATGGGCATTGTTCTTAAATGGCTATGTTTATGATATAGAACATATCAAAGGTTCTGAAAATGATACAGCAGACGCTTTGTCAAGGTTGCCTTTAAGTAACAGTAAGCAGACGGAAATTGAGAAAGACGCTGTTAGGGTGATGAGTTTGAAGCAAATTGATAATATTCCTGTTTTGCCTTTACAGCTAGAAAATTGTACTGAGCAGGACCCTATTCTTTCCAAAGTGTTGTTGTATACCAGGTTGGGTTGGCCGGAAAAAGACAAGGTTGACTTAGAATTAAAGCCATTTGTAAGTAGGCAGAATGAATTAAGTGTTGAGCAAAATTGTTTATTTTGGGGGAGCCGAGCGGTAATTCCTAAGGTTTTAAGAACGCAAATTCTTAAAGAACTCCATCTTGGACATAGCGGAATAGTCCGTATGAAAGCTTTGGCTCGTTCTCATGTTTGGTGGCCTAAGCTAGACAATGAACTAGAACTTTTGGTAAAATCATGCGACAGTTGCCAACAAGACCGAGAAGAGAATAAACAAGCTCCCAAGTCAGTGTGGCCTTGGCCTCATGCATGTTGGGACAGGTTGCACGCAGATTTTTGTGAAATTAAGGGAAGAATGTATCTAGTTGTGATACGTGCATTTTCTAAATGCCCAGAAATCTTTTATATGAATTCTACTACTTCCGAAAGTACTATTAAGGTGTTGCGAAACTTATTCGTTAGCGAGGGTTTTCGTTACGGACAATGGTTTTCGTTACGGACAATGGCCCGCAGTGGACCAGTGACAGTTTTGCAACATTTATGAATGATAATGGTATCGAGCACATAACTGGCGCTCCTTATAATCCACGAATGGTTTAGCTGAAAATCTAGTGCGTGCGTAACTTTAAGCGTTCTGTAAAAGCTGAATTGAGTTCAGGTACTTCGTGCGAGCAAGCGCTGGCTAGATTCCTGCTCGCGTATCGCACCACGCCGCATACAACGACGGGAGAGAAGCCATGCGTTCTTCTGAAGGGGAGAGTCTTACGAACCGCTTTGGACCTATTAAAACCAAATTTGCGAAAGACTGTTGAAAAGCGGCAGTTTTCTCAAATTAAACCATACGCACATAAACCAAGAAACTAAAAGTTTCTACCTGGAAATGTCGTCTGGGCTAGAAACTTCAGACCACGTGCTTGGCATAACTGGCTAAAATGTACTGTCGTCGCTTCTGAAAGTCACGGGGTCGCGTGACTTACAGGGTCGCGCCTTGCGATTCTCCCTGCGAACAGTGGCGCCGCCACTTCTCACAGTTGAAGTTAGCCACTCCAACACTAATGCCAGCTGAGAATGCGCAGAGTTCTCTTGAATTGGAGCTTGGGGTCTCTGCACACGCTCAGCATTCTGTTCCTTTTGAGTCAAATAACAGCACTTTCTCACATGATTCAAGGTTTCCATCGAGAAGAAGTTTAGGAAGGAGTTTTCTTCCAAAGATGCCAGGAACGCCGGCATTTCAAGGGTTTGGACATCCATCCACACCTACCAAGCAGCAAGGTGCCAGGTCTCCACCTGGTTCTAATAGGAAACATCAATCACCTGTGATGGGTGCTACTCCACCTGTCATGGGTGCTACATGTTCTCCTCCTGTAGTGGGAGGCACATCATGTTCTCCTCCTGTAGTGGGAGGCACATCATGTTCTCCTCCTGTCGTGGGAGGCTCACCATGTTCTACTCCTGTAGTGGGAGTCCCAACTCGCTGCTACAAGAGAAGACGACCATCTGCTTCTCCACCTGCTGTGGAACCAGCAGTAAAGCCTACGCGGTCAAAAAGAATAAGGAAAGTCCCTCAGAGGCTGGACCTGTGAGACTGGCAGCATCTGTTCAGTTTTCTTAGATTTTTTTTCTTGAAAAGAAGTTTTTTAAATCAAAGTTTTTTCTGAAAGGAATTGTGATTATTGTACATAGCAAAAGGGGATTTATTTTGTTGCATGTTAATAAGAAAAAAAAATATTTTGTATTGTTACTAAAAAGTATTTGCTGTATCTGAAAAAAGGATCTTGCCATGTTAGAATATGGTGTAAGGCACGGTAAGAATTTTTTTTTTGGGGGGGGGGGGGAGACTGTGGTGTCTTACCTCGCCCCTGGCTGGCGCCACCAACCAGACGCATTCGTTGCATGCTTGTCATCAGCTGACACGTTGGTCAGCTGATCGATTGTCAATAAAGGTAATTGCAACTGACAAGCCAGGGCCAGTCAGTCACACAGTATTCCTTGCCTGGAGTCGATCTTTCCTTCGTAGTATTAGGCTTACTTGGCATTCACTTCAATTTCCGGCGGAGGTAGGAAGTTAAATTTGTTCGATAGGTTTTTAATTTGACTTGTGTGGAGGTTTAACAGTCTACAGGTATTTTCTTGTTCGGTTACAATTTTGTTTAAAGACCAAATTTTGTAATTGGGTTAGGACCAATAGGAACCCTGGGTCAAGATGGCCCATGTCCCCCTTGCAGAATTCACAGAACCATTCAATATCAACATTACTAGCATAAACATCATGGAGTTGTTGCGAAAGACTGCTGCACGCAACTGCGTGCAGCCAGCCAGAACACCCTGTACACTGCAAATTATCTGGGTCTTTCACAGGTTTTGTACAAATCTTACGTAGGGCGGAAGACATCTTAGTACAGTATCGATTGCACACAGTGGTATTTAAACAGTACGAACTGGCTTAACGTAGATAACACACAATTTTGTACACATCACTGCCATTTTGCCACATTTGGTGTCAGTGTATCGATCAATTTCACCTCCCACAACCCTTCAGTTTACATTTGTAGTATCCTCACGATTTACTTCATGTCTCGTGCGCCAAGCAATTGAAAAGCACAATCAATAAGCGAACTTTACCGTCAGGTGACGCCTATTGGGGCAGAGTGTGGAAGATCCCGGCTACTACTGATAGTTGGCAAGAAGAACGAAAAAGTCACACGCTTTGAGAGGTCCGTGCTGGTGAGGGTATATACGAACGACAGAAGAAGTACTCCTGTCTTGCACCAGGCACAGCCAGGCCAAGAAGAATGCACTTTCCATCAAGTTCCACACTCAACACCAGTTCCTGCTGGTGTTGAGTGGTATAATTATTTGTACACTAGTTCATACCGTCGAACTACACCCTCTCACAAGTTCGTCAAGGCCAAGCAAAAACGTGCTGATGGAAAATGTATCTGGCCTATTTTTCTTATTTGATTGTGTTTTGCACAATTTAATTGGCGAGAAATTGCCTCTCTCAGACTGTTAGGTCATTTACGGTAGGTACGCGGCAACTAACAGTAGGATGGGACACATTTAAGTTCTGAAAAAAACGTTTGGTACTTCGTGCGGGTTCACACTTCATATTGCAAATCCTTACCGCGTCAGGCAACAGTCACCAAGTAGGATATGGCAGGTCCAAATGCGGCGCAATTACGAAAATTTTACACCCACTTCATGCCAGTTTCGTACTTAATAGTTCGTTTAACGACAATTGACCGTAGTTCGAGTGGGAACATTTACGTAACTTGAGTGTCTCCTGACCCTTCCCGGATTTTTAGTGTTGCCTACTAAGTTCCCAATCAGTGGACTTCCTTTTGCTTAATAAGGCTTTATTATTATTCATACCACTGTGCTCTTTGACTAAATGAGTAGCGTCCTTTTAACAATGTATCTGTACTCGTAATTGGTCTTACATCTGTAACAATGCCTCGTACTTTCTGTTCACTTTGTCCTAAGGCAGCAATTGTAAGTCAACACCGCTTTACTGCTATGCTGTGGTGTTCGCATCGTTAACTCCCTTTGTAACAACTCCGACCTCGTTACTGCGCTTACCTTTTTACCTTCACTCGTGTAAAACGTATCCTTGCCCTTCTTTTTTTTCCTCTAACAAGTCTCCAACCGAAAAAGCATGTTCAATGCAACAGTCAGCTGTAGGCCTAACCGCCATATTGCATAGGCCTAAGAGTATCCTGGGAATCTGAAGCATTTTACACTTCACCAGCCCTATACTGTTCGTCACTGTACACACAGTGCGAATTCATCATGCAGCAGATGTGAGTAACGTTGATCGAGCGTTGAAAGGTCATATCCTCGCCATCACTCAATTTCGGATGCTACGAGTGAACGAAGGGAATCCTGATGCAAGAACGAGGCGGATTATACCCAGCAGTATAATAAAGACTTTTTGGTGGACCGTATCCAGGAGTACTTCTGTCGTTCGTATACACCCTCACCAGCACGGACCTCTCAAAGCGTGTGACTTTTTCGTCCTTCTTGCCAACTATCAGTAGTAGCCGGGATCTTCCACACTCTGCCCCAAATTACCATCTTTAAAGGGGCTCCTCTGCTGATCCTCGCCCGCAAGATAGTCATGCGCGATATGTCTGGGCGTACGTTGGGATAAATTTCTACGGAGTTTGCCTCACACCTCCGACATAAATGGTGCCATAATAGGTGGTGATACCATAAATGGTAGTAACATAAGAGTGATAATACCGCAAAAAACCAGGTAACCCTCTACCCGAGCTTGATTATGCAGGCCTGGGGACCGACTCAGCAAGACCGTACTCGTCTAAGTCACCATGAACATTATAACGCCTATAAAGGGATACCAATTCTACAAGGTCCTGACACCTTTAAACACTGGAGAGCCTTATTCACTTTTTTGGCAGAAGAAAAACATTGGTTGCCAGATGTCCTCGAACAAGATTGCCCTGACCCAGAACAAGCTACACCTGAGCAAGTGACCACATGAAGGCAAAGAAACGCAGAATGCAGGTTAAAGCTACTGAAAACTCCGATGCACAGATTAAATGACCTGATGAATATCAAGATGGCACCTACCGAAGACGTCGGCACGTATATAAGGAGAGCTCGATACATCTTGGAGGAATTACTCACGATTGGTTACCCCTTACAAGAAACTCAAGCCTGTACATGGATTTTACGAGGCGTCAATCATCCAGCTCTCGCTTTAGCGCGGGAATCCTTGTTACGTTCCGGCAGACCATTGGATTTAACAACATTACAAACTGAGCTTGTGGATAGCCTTAAATACGGGAACGTGGAAGATGTATGCACGTTAACAACAGCCTTTGTGTGCAGAACTAGGCAGACTCCTGTAGAGCGTAAAGCCGCCTGTACTACGCTAAGTCCAAGCAAATCTTCTCCACGAAAATGTCATTCCCGTACGTATTACAATTCTGCGTACAGAGCCGAAGAACAGGACTATTACCGCACTAGTGACGATGAGTCACCACCACCAATACGTAGACCACCTAAACAGTCAACTGGACGCAATCGACCAGCAAACGAGCGCAGGAACACGAGCCGTCGTCGTTGTGTGTACTGTGCTAGTTTCAATCACACGTTTCATTCCCATGATCGGTTGGATCCTAGAGATCGTCCTAGGGGACCCAGATGCTTACTTTGTCTAGGATTCGGACATCTGTGGAAAAGCTGCCCCTCCACACCACCAGGGAACCGCTCTCCTAAGAAACCAACACAAGAAACCTCTGTGAAATCCTCAAGACTGCCCATTTGCAAGCCGCCGACACCTAGTGCCAATTGGTTGGACCCTACATATGTGCAAACTCAAACATCCTTGGACAAATGCCAACAATCAGCAGACCCGAATCAGGACGAAGTCCCATTTTTGTGCCAGATGCATACTGCTTATGCATTAGGCCCAACAACTCGGGACACGTCTCCTATTAATACCGATGATGAAATATTGTATGTACATAGAAATAAGTTGTCTCATGACCATGAGTGCCTTCCGAGGCCGCAGTGACCTTTGGACACGACTCGGGGGCTTCCCTCGTGATCATGACACATAGTTATAAGAACATAGACAGGTCTAAATGCCCTAGAGTTTGTGTTGCTTTGGCTGCTGATGGCGTTACCGCAACTGGGGTTTTCGTAGGCGATATTCGCGTAAGGGGGACGAGACAGATTTGGCCGTCCACTTAACCACCCTGTTGTTATAAAAAACGTCGTGGAAATGCCAACAGCCGCCAAAAAGCCGCATCTAGGCTTTTGAATGCTGGGCTTAACAGTAATTTAAGGTCCAAAGGTTTGTACGTACGCCAAAAGAGGAGCCCTCACAATTTGGTTATGTTTGGTGAATGTCGCCATCACCTCTTTAACGTTGATTTGTTGGTTGATGAGTCCTATGATGTAGAAGGTGAGACTGTATTTCGTGAATTGGATATTCCTAGAACGAGGGGAGTAACAAATATTGTGTTTGGTTATGATGATAGTTCTCATAAGGCATGTCATGTTAGACAACCAGTACAACATGTACCTTTAAGTCCGTTAAATCGAGGCCAAACAACTGTACGGGATGCCCCTTTAAATGTACCAGACCATTTTTCCCTTCCTGTGGCCCTAAATGCGTCTGCATCTACGTTCGTCCCGTTACAGCCCGTTAATTGTCTTACCACCCTTCCGGAAACTGTCACCCTTGATAGCCCTGTTAGACAGTTATTTCCTCCCTTTAGGATCGTTAAAGGGTTCACACCTCTGCCACGTTTCCGCTAGTGGGGAAAAATGTTCCACGCTAAAAGCAAACGTGCTCGTACTAAAAAATTCACCCCTTTACCTGAAGTCATACCATCAACCTACAGGCACCCTTACCGACAGGTTACCATGACGCTATTAAAGGGCCGGAAGGCAGGCTCTGGAAATTAGCTATGGAGGCTGAAATAGCTTTTTTGGAAGAAATGCAAGTTTGGGAAGTGATAGAACGACCTCCCGAAACCGTGCGGGTCATGAACTCCAGATGGGTGTTTACACGCAAATATAATAAAGATGGTACGTTACAAAAACTTAAAGCCCGTCTTGTTGCGTGCGGCTGTTCAGCCAAACCGTGCCTTGAGTTTGACCTTGTCTCCTCGCCTGTCATAAGGAGCAGCTCTCTCTGACTGCTTTTCCCCCTAATTGCCTATAAGGGTTATGCCTTCCGCACAGCAGACATCCACTCTGCCTATCTCCATGGTGACCTGTTCCATGAAATTTATTTACGGCCCCCCCCCCCCCTGGATTTTACAAAACGCCCCTTAAAGGGGGGCGTCCTCTTGTATGCAAGTTGAAAAAGGCCATTTATGGCCTGCGCCAATCAGGGAGACAGTGGCATTTAAACTGCACTCTATTCTCGAGAAATGCGCTTTTACACGGAGCCAGTGGGACCCTTGTGTGTTCTATAAGCGTGAGGGGGGCGAGCTCGTGCTAATCGGCCTGCACGTCGACGATTTGTGTTTCGGGGGTCCCGACCACCTCATTGATGGTGCTCTGACTCAATTTGGAGCTCACTTGACAGTAGTGGAAACCATGAATGCCCTGTATTTAGGCCTCTTCTTGGAAACTGGTAATGATGGACTGTATGTTTCGCAAAAGGCCTTCATACTAAAAACCCTTGAGTTCTTTAAAATGTCAGACTGTACCCCCGTCGCTTCCCCTTCCCTGGTTAGCCAAAACCTTGATCATTGTCTTGACTCTCCTCCGGTTGATATACAAACTTATCAATCACTTATCGGTAGTCTTCTCTTCCTTGTTTCTAACTCCAGACCCGATATTAGTTATGCAGTTATCACCCATGCTAGATTCAGTCACAAACCTACCCAGCTGCATTGGACCGCAGCTAAACGTATTTTACGTTATTTGCGCGGCACCCTTGACCTTTGTCTATACTTTTCTTCCTGTGTTTCGATGCAAACCGTTGGGTATTCAGATGCGACGTGAAGTGTCACTGACGATGCACGTGGTTTTTCTGGGTACTTAAGGTGGCGGATTGCTTGGTAGTTTGGGGCACGTTAAAACAGAAAATGGTTGCGCTTAGCAGCGCAGAATCGGAGCTCATGGCAATTCCTGAGTGTGCTAAAGATTTGCGTTGGGTCCATTTCATGCTTTTGGAGTTTGGTTTCCCCGAACTAGTGGGCAACCCTTCCGTTTTACATCAGATAGCCAGTCGGCAATTGATATCGTATATAGCCTTGCGTGCAGTACACGTACCAAGCATTACGCCCGTAAGGTATGGTTCTTACGATCCTTGGTTGATCAACACATCCTTGGTTGCTGACTTGTTGACACGTGCCGTCACCCCCGAGAAACTTGCACGTTTCATCAGCTGTTTGAAATTACGTGCCTCACTTAAATCGTGAATTACCTAACTAACTTATTGCTATAATTTAGTTGCCTAATTCGGTCCGTTAGGCGTAACGTATTTCTAACCTAATTACTTTAATGTGGATCTACCTTTTGTAAGTTTACATTACTTGTTGAGTTTAAGGTTGCCAACATTTTAACATGTTTGTAATAATTGTTACGGTACAATTAGGAAACTCCCATTCCTATACGCCTCTTCTTGGCTTTTATAGCTCCTTCCCTTGACTTCACTACTCATTAAAGTCCACATGTTGTATTTACTCTTTTTCCTTTTGTTTGTGTAATGCCCCTTATTCGTCGCTAGCAAGGGAAGGGGGAGTATGTGGGAACATTTACGTAACGTGAGTGTCTCCTGACCCTTCCCGGATTTTTAATGTTGCCTACTAAGTTCCCAATCAGTAGACTTCCTTTTGCTTAATAAGGCGTTATTATTATTCATACCACTGCGCTCTTTGAATAATTGAGTAGCGTCCTTTTAACAATGTGTCTGTACTCGTAACTGGTCTTACATCTGTAACAATGGCTCGTACTTTCTGTTCACTTTGTCCCAAGGCAGCAATTGTAAGTCAATACCGCTTTACTGCTATGCTGTGGTGCTCGCATTGTTAACTCCCTTTGTAACAACTCCGACCTCGTTACTGCGCTTCCCTTTTTAACTTCACTCGTGTAAAACGTATCCTTGCCCTTCTTTTTATTTCCTCTAACAAGTCTCCAACCGAAAAAGCATGTTCAATGCAACAGTCAGCTGTAGGCCTAACCGCCATATTGCATAGGCCTAAAAGTATCCTGGGAATCTGAAGCATTTTACACTTCACCAGCCCTATACTGTTCGTCACTGTAAACAGTGCAAATTCATCATGCAGCACATGTGAGTAACGTTGATCGAGCGTTGAAAGGTCATATCCTCGCCATCACTCATTTTCGGAGGCTACGAGTGAACGAAGGGAATCCTGACGCAAGAACGAGGCGGATTATACCCAGCAGTACAATAAAGACTTGTTTGTGGACCGTATCCAGGAGTACTTCTTCTGTCGTTCGTATACACCCTCACCCGCACGGACCTATCAAAGCGTGTGACTTTTTCGTCCTTCTCGCCAACTATCAGTAGTAGCCGGGATCTTCCACACTCTGCCCCAAATTACAGTCTTTAAAGGGACTCCTTCACTGATCCTCGCCCGCAAGATAGTCACGCGCGATATGTCTGGGCGTACGTTGGGACAAATTTCTACAGAGTTTGCCTCACACGTCCGACAGTTCGAAGCCTCGACAAACAGGTCGCAAGGGCTCATTTTCCGCAATAAACCTCTTCAATTCCCTTCAAGATACCGCATCTTCACCTTATGCATGTTCTAGAGAGACTGTGATAACCTTGACATCAAAACACAAGTGCCCAACGGCCGAACCTAGGAGTTTTTTTTCCCAGCAGTAGACAGTTTACGTCGACTAACTTGGATGCAGCCTAGGAACGCACAGGGGGTACCATCACAGATCCTGTTTTCATCTGCCATACCCATGCTAATCAATAATAAAAACAATTTTTTTCAGCCCAGATTAAATCAAATTATGGCTTCGTTGCACTAGAGGGAATTTATGCTTTTATTTCGCTTCACGCATTCAAGCAAACCTTATACTTATTCAATGAAGCCCTTTTCCAGTGCTCTGAACTTCCATCGCTGGCACGTATTAATGGTTATTTAATTAAAACATGACTATTGATCAAAAAAAAATGCAAACAAAAGTTTTGAAGTCATTTCGCATTGACAGTTTTTTCTTCTTAATTCTGAAACATTTTTTTTGGGCGGGAAATGGGTAAACCGGGCTGTGCCTTCCATTCTAGACTTTGTCTACGAAAAAAACCACACACTCATGATTTTTAAATTTTATCTTTGCTTGTGTCTAATTATTAAAACTGATATTATTCGGGTTAGGTTCGGGTTCCGGTTTCGGTAGTGGTTTCGGTTTCGGCTGAAACTGATGTTCCGGTTTCGGTAGAGGTTTCGTTACCAGTTTCGATAATGAATTCGGTTTCGGCCGAAATTAAATAACTGGTTTCGGTAGTAGTTTCAGTTTCGGTCGAAAGTGAAAAACTTGGTTTCGGTCGACCGATACTTAGAACTGGTTCAACCGTTTTGAGTTGTGACCTAAAGACAACCAACATGCAAAGAGTTATATGAAAAATACTTGCTTCTTAGCGACCACAGAATAATGCGAGTAGTAACAAGATCAATTGTGATTTCTTGTCGATGGCAAGTCTGTTTAGATTCATATTCCACACTAATTTTCATGCCTATTAAACCATGGAGAAATTATGCTAGAATTTGTCTATTTTATTTTTTTTTTTGCTCATAAAAAAAATATACTTTCATTTTCTTTTATTTTATTTTTGTGTGGTGAAAAGTACTAAGGTTTGTTAACTCTTCCGGTATTGTCTGATCAACCTTGTGTAAATTATTTCTTTAAGTAGGACTATTTAAAGCCGGTCTGGTATGCGTGATACAGTATGGAATTAAAGTACTTTGCGAATTGTTCCACTTGAAAATGCTTCAATGGAACAATCAGTTTCTTTGTTGGTTTTTAAATTTTAACTTCAAATACAGGCATCAGCAAGGGTCTGAAACGAAGAACTATTTTGCTGGGTTATTTATGTTTAGTCTTTCATAAATTAGAAAAAAATTATACGAAATTTGTTTTAGCAGGCGGCTGCTGAAAAAAAAATGTAGGCTGACCATTAATTTTAATACAGCTTTAAGTTACAAAATAATTCTTCCCAGCCTGAGGGCTATATCAGTTCGCCGCTTGTGGCCAACTTTGAATCCCGATACGTTGGAGAAGGAAAGCAGTAGACCTCTTCTCTCCAGTGGTCCTGGAAATCCTGCGACCGATGTCATGGATCAGGCCCAGGCCATCCCGACCAAAGGACTCCAGAGTCTCAGCAGCCACAGTGTAAAAGAAGTACCGGTCGTCCAAGTAATTGTACTTGGCTTTCTTCTTGGCTTCGGCTGCGGAGGCGGCGCTCAAAGGCTCCACGAAAGTCTGGTTGAGATAAGACGGTGCCAGGGTGTCGGTATAGGTGAAATCCTAAACCAACTGACGGCCGCCAGCCCATGGGATCAAAGAAATACCATCCGGACGCTTACCGTTGTCATACTTTTTTCTGTGTTACGACGCAGAATTATTCATTTGTTTTCGGTAGTTTTTTGCACCGTTATTTTTTAATGATGTCTGCCAAAAAGAAAACATGTCACCACTGCTTTCATCAGGGATGGTAGCTAAAACCAAAGCAGAATTTCAGGTTTAATACAACCATGCAGTGTGATAGTATGTAAGTCCAAGATACAACGAAGCTTCAGGCTCCATCACACTGGCTCTACTACGTTGGGCTTCGCCATCCCTCGTCGTATCTGTCTTGCACTGAGGGTACATGGACCTTCTCAAGTCGACTTGAGTTCAAATCGATGTGAGTTCAGGGCGCTTTAAACTCAAATCGACTTGAGAAGGTCCATGTACCCCCGTCCCGTCATTTTGCAGGTCACGACTTGAGTTCAAAGCGATGTCACGTTGCCTTCACTTAATCCACCTCTTCACATCGATGTTAGATCTCAAAGCGATGTGAGAACCTCCATGTAACCATGAAACTCAAGTCGCCCTAGCTTTCTCTGAGCCCGCTTATTGGCTGGAAAAAAGGCGCGACTACGTCACTGGAGGGGGGGTGAACTTGTGCGCAACTCCTCTTTCCGATCAAGGGTCAACACGGCGAAGCAAACCCAAGCAAGGGCAATTCGTGCGCTGTGGACCGACGACGAGACAGCGATGTTCGACCGCTTCTTGTTCTGTTTTCACATTTATTTGTTATTTCGTGATAGTTATTTTTACTGTGTTGGTGGCTGGGTTTTAATGAGTTTCAATGTTTACTCAGTATCAGTGGTTTTATACTGGTTGGTGTTCACGGCTGCTGCCTGTTTTTTTTCCCTCTGAATTCAGTTACAAAAAAAAACAGGGCTGTAGCTTGAATTTTTTCTGAAGGGGCAGAAATCTAGGAAAAAAAAGCTTGGTTTAAGGCCGATAGAAAAAACAGCGAAAAAATCCGTAGAAAAAATATTTGCTCCTGCAAGAACTTATTTCCACGCTATCTTTTTGTGTGGGTGGGAGGACGGAGGAGGGAGGGGGTGGGAACACAACACAATCCAGAAAAAGATATCCACATTTTATGCAGGGAAACATAGAAGTAGTTTTGGGAAAAAAGTTTTAAAGAACTTTGAGGAAAAAACTGATGTTTTCCCGAATTTTCTTTTAATTAGCAAAAGTCGTCCAAACTAAATATTTAATTTTTTTCTACTAATTCCATACCCGTTATGGAATTTGTAGAAAAAATGTATGATTTCCCGACTCTTCTCTCCCCCCCTCCCCCCAACTGGGCCTTTACTCCAATCCTAATTTTGGAGGAAACTTGTATTTCACAAATTTTCCTTAAATGATTCTGGCACACCCTACCAAACTGAGGACGACCCTTTCCCCTACCACTTCCCAATTAAGAATTTGGGAGGAAATTGTGACTGCCGTTTCATTTAATTATTCCAAGGGTACAGCAGCATTCAGCTAATTATTCCTTGATCCAGCATCATTCAGCTAATGAATGATGAATATACACATGGCCACAGTCTTTAATTAGTGTTTTGTGTAAATTTTCCACCAGATCTTTTTCACGCTTTTTCCTCGTTACCTTTTTTTCTGCAGCTTTTTACTGCGTGTTTTTGTATCAGCGGTTTCCAGGTTTTTTCCTCCCACGGCTGTTTTTCCACACACGAACTTATCATTATACATACGTCGACCACCCCCTCAAAAAAATATATTGCATGTATTCACAATTCCCTAAATGGCACACTTCGAGCCCTCTCCAACCACTATTTGTTGAGGTCCATACTCCTACACTGTGTAAGCTTATGAGTTTACGTACGTGTTGTGTCATGAGTGCCTGCAGAATTACGCATAAAGTCGCCATTAAGAAAAAAATTCACAATCAGGGGCTGGGGTATTGCCACACATGCGCATAACTTTCCTATTTTTACTTTCCATTAGTAATTGTGCAAAACAAAAAATCAATACAAAAATAAGTTTTTTTTTGGGGGGGGGGGGGCGTGTTCAGATGTTAGGAAAGGGTGGGCGGGCACTAAAACTCAAGGAACGGAAAGGCGCCTTTGCCATTGAGATTAGGCTCTAATTCTAATTCTAACTCTAAATTCTAATTAACTACTCATTTCTGGCTTCGGTATGCAATTAAAATAAACTCTGTATTTTAAGAAATTTTTTTAACGAATTCTGTTAGTTTTAAGTATTTTTTTTTATTTGATGGAGAAATAAAATGAATAAAACAACCACAACTCGCTGAAGAGCACACGACCGGATGTTAGGTTTTGAACATGCATGGATTCTAGCTCTACCTCGCTCTCAAGGCGACTTACGACAGGTGCCATGTACGCGTAGGATGGGCGGAGTCGCGGTAAGTCTATGTCCATGTACCCACTCCTCGCTCAAAGCGACTTGAACTGAAGGCGATGCGAGTTCAATGCGCATTGACTTCACATCGCTTTAGCAGGTTCCGTGTACCCCCAGTGTTGGTTGGCTATTTTTGCAGTTTAAATTAATCCGAAAATTTATTCAAGAAAAGGAATAGATTTAGATTGTGGTTTCCACCAAAACCGTTGCATGGTATCAATAAAAATGGACGCGCTATAAAAAAAATACATTTTTTGTAGTAGGAAAGGAAAGTTCATACTTTTCCAAGTATCGTTTTTACGCCCCCTCGAATATTTTTTTGGGGGGGGGGGGGGGGGGGGGGGGGGGGACGGGCCCCCCCCCCCCCCCCCCCGGTAGCTACGGCCCTGCATCTGAGTGCCAACATCTTTACGCCACTTCTGCAATCAAGTCAAATCACAGGAAGAGAACAAAATTACAACAGTTCTTATATCATGAACAATTCAATTATTTAACAATTTTAGGCTACATTTGCCCTTATGCCCACTGTCCTGTAATAAAATTCCCAACAAATTTACGTATCCCAATTTCTGTGTACAATTTCCATTTATTTTCATTTATATCTTCTTTCTGTCGGATTTATTTTCTGGCAAGAGGGTGTTTCTAAGAAAGCTTAGAAAGTGGCCACAGCCACGATTTTCTCTCGCCTGACCTCGAATTAAGGTTACCAAGGTCTTGCTAGGGTATGATTTTTTTTTGTTAAAATAGGGGATGCGACAAGACAGCGGCTTCACAAAACATCCACCTGCTCTACTTCGTGCGTCTACGTCTGAGGGGGTAGGATCGACCCACTGCCGTTTTGACAGCTTATTTACAACTGACCGATGCGTGAGCTACAAGCATTGCTAGTTTCGATTTGGGGGTGACAGTTTCGACTACGGTCCCTATCCGACGTCACACTGACCCCAATCGTTTGACCACTCACGAGAACTCCCCAAACTTGAGAATAAAGTATGACAGTTGATTATTCCATACGGAGTTATATTTTTATTTTTGTTAGTTCGCTTTCCCTTACTGCTGAATAACCCCAAAATGCCTTCCAAGAAACGTGAACTCATGCTGGCTCCCGGTGCCCTACCAGCCCTGGCTACTCTCCGTTTTGGGTCCCGACCCCGTCAGGCTAGGCCCAGGCCCAGCTTCCGCTATCTATGAATACCCGTGCCCTCCTCACTGCGAGGACTGCCGGAAGGAATGAGGTAATCGTAAATAAATTTAAATCCAGATTTATATATTTCTTAACAGTTTTTCATCCATCCGGCCCATCTAGGCCTATAATTTTCAAAATAATTTATTTTCAAAGTAATTTTTTACTCCTGCCTTGACGACATTAAATCAAACCTATTTAGCCGTACTTACACTTTAACAAATTTCCATGTTAATTTAAATTTCCATAAAACAAATTCTTATCACCAAAATTAGTTTGAATTTTAATTCGTTTCAAGTCCAATATACTTGAGTCAAGACACCTGGTTCAGTCGAAAGGCAAATCACTTAACGACTTATGTTTGTTCTTTTCTTCCAAATATTTATTCAAAATGAAATTCCAATCATGCCTATCTTCATAATCGATCGCTCAACCAAATTTAATTAACCCACAATTTCCTTTGAAAGTCAGCAATAATTATATTTATCCACCCATGCGTTTAGGCCTATCGTCCAATCGCACGAAGTTCATCTCACCCTTGCATTTAGGCCTATGGTCTAATTGCAAGAATTTCAAATTTAATCTCCAGTGTGATCCAATGTAAATCTTACCGCATTACTAATGAAATTACCATATTATTTTGAAACATCTCTCTCATAATGAAATTGAAACCCTCATGCATTGCAGACCTGCATTTCTCCATTCCCTACTAATTATTTTACATGCATAATCATGCCCTTCTCTATTCAGAATTACACTTCCCAAAATAAAAATAAAAACGGCAATATAACTTTCCAAACCCAAAATACATTTTCTTCCGTGTCCCGGCTTAAGTCTAGCCACAAAATTCATGCCAATTTTACTTTGAATAAATAAAATCCCAATCTTAATTTGCTACATCAATTAAAATAATTTTCATCATGCACCCTTGAATTTTGAACAAACGTTTCCTCTAGATTGATTTAAATCTTTCATGCTCCAACATTATCCAAGCTCAACCATAACCCATGCAAAATCATGCAATTAAAATGATATCTCTTTTCCACATTCCTGTATCCATGCTACCATGAGAATCAAATTTTTTTTTCTGAATCCATAAATGCTAGCTTAAGATTCAAAAGCCAATCTTAAATCCGAGTTTTGCACATTCATTTTCCCCATGAATTTCCCCATGCCTGTGTGATTGCAATTCATGTTGTGATTAATTTCAATAGTATGCTATTGTCTTCAGTAGCTAATTCACTGTGCTTTTGAAAGGTTTAATAAAAAAAAAATCAATCACGTTTAACCACAACATTATGTGCTTGTGTTATGCTTTTCCACACCCATATAATTCCTTATTTCCTAAAATTTATTCCTATGTAATAGCAAAATTTTCTGCATCAAATTTTTGCATTGTAGTCAAACAAAAAATATATATATATAACTTGGTAACTTTGATGTTCTGTAACGGTCCGATGTCAATAGAGCGATGTTATGAAGGTGAAAGCGATAGGCTACATCGCCTGTTGACATGTGGCGAAGCCTTGTCCAACCCGAAAAGCATACGCCTGCCTGGCGAACGTGCTCCCTACCCGACAAGTACCGAGTAGCCTCCCGTGCTCAACGCCTGCTGCTGAGAATGCCGCTATTGCCGAGGCAGTTCTCAGGGACAGCCGGCGATCCACAGGATCTCCTCTGTCGGCTACACCCGCGTGTGAGAATCGCCGCTATTACGGAGGCGAATCTCGCGGCTTAGCTCTTGAAGCCTAGGTCCATCCTGACCTATGACCCATCGGACCTAACCTTCCATAGTATAAAAAAATCATCAAATATGTTTTTTGGATTTGAAGGTTAAGTAATTTGAGTTACAGCATGATAGCATCTAAAATTTTATCTTGGAAAAAATTGCCTATGTCTAATCCAACTAACTACCCATAAAAAAAATCTCAGTCAAGTCAAGCTAGATCCAAGTGTATTATCAACATTTCTTGTCTAAATCATCTTATTGCCTTGTTTGTGTCACATTAATTTCTTCTAGACTAAGGGGAAAAAAATTTCTCTAAATTCCTATCCCGAAATTTTTTTATTATTTTTTATTAGGAAATCAAAAATAGGCCCTACTCCCATTTGCTATTGTTTATACTAGTTTGACTATTTCTCCAATCTTTAATTATAATTTAGATTAGAGAAAGAGAGAAAATTTCTCCAACTTCAAACTTACACTAACCACCAACCCAAATTTCTAGAAACAGATCGGAGGTGGGGGGCTTAATTCCCAACTACCCTTCCCTTTCAATCAAATCCTAGCTTCCAGTTTCTTCAAAGAGTGAATCTTAGTTGCTTACCCAACTTTTCCTGGAAGGAGGTGAGGGGGGGGGGGGGGAGATTCTGAGGAAGCTTTCCCCAATCCGCAATTCTCCCTAAATCCAATCCCGAGATCCTTCCCTGAATTTCCCAATCCATTCCACTTAAATCCCACCTTCCAGATTTAGGCTTCTTTCCCAGAACTCCAAATACTTTCCCAAAATTCTCTTAACCCACTTATATTCCCAAAACAGGCGTTGACCCCAAATTTCAATTACCTGAATCTTTTGATTTTTGCTAATTACTTATTATCAAAGGTCCAAGGATTCAAAAGTTAGCTTTCAACAATTTAAATTTTGAAACCTTTGATATTATTTAATTACCTATTATCCAAAGATCCAAAGTTTCAACAATGATTTTCAAGCAACTTCAGTAATTCCCCATCATAACCATGTCCATACGTCGTCTTTCCTCAAGCTTCATTACTCTTCCCTGATTATTTTACAGAAGATTTGAGAAAAGCAAATTTCTGATTATCAATTCGTTATTGAACTCCAATATTTTTACTGAATCACATAATAATGCAATCGAACCCAAGAGTTAAAATTTGAACTTTTAAATTGCATAACTCAATCACCAAAATCCCTTATCTATGGAGTCTTAATTATGTTTATTAACTGAGGTCCAAAAATTCGTTTGTACTGACAAGACTAATTTGCTAATTCTACCCCAATTTTCATCTGTAAGGTTTCAGAGGATTGAATCGTCCACTTATTAAAATAAAAAAAATAAAAAAAATCTGTTAATTAGCTTATGTTCCAGCTTATTAATATCGATATCTAGTTCTTGTTTTCTCTCCAATTTGAGCAAGAAGGCCAAATTAAAGGAACAACAACAAAATGTGATTTCAATTCCGAATCCTTGGATTTTTATTTATTACTTATTAATAAAGGTTCAAGGATTTCGAAGCTATTACACTACCTCCAACAAAATGAGATCCAAATTCCGTAATTATGGTTAGGCAAAATGCTTAGTCGATTATCTGTTTCCTTCCACAAAATTTTAAAAACACCTTTTCCCTGTCAACTAACGTCCCTAATGTCTGCATTAAAGGTTTGGCTTATTATAAACCCGCCAACAATTGAAATGATCAACAGAAGCAACGAATTCGGCCAAACAGCCAATAAGGATCTTGACCACACAAACATTGAAACCACAAATTACAAAAATTCCACCTTCCTATTCCTAAACGGTCAAGTCCTATTTAATTCTTGTTCGAATGGCAAAAGACGTAAAATTTAATTTCACAGATATCACCTTTCATGTCAACCTCCATTTCGCACTTGTTTACACCATGCAACTTTTATCCATGCGGAATTTAAACTCCAACGTTTATCCTTACTCAAATGATATACCTTTTCCCTGTATTCGAGCACCCTGCGCCAAATAACTTTTGCAACATTAACAAAGATTAAAATGAGCGTAGCAAAACCTTTCCACGCGCAAGGGAAAATGTAGGAAAATGAATGCCTTTGCCGCATTTACACTCGTCAGAAGAAAATATGCTAAACTAGGCTGCACCGGAAATCCAAACTGGAAGAATGTCCCTTTAAATATCGAACTTTGACCCTCCGTTGCTAAGCAACCTCAGACGTTCACAAAATTTCGAGCGTCATGTGATACAGAAATTTGAACACATGAACAGCCTTTTTAACGGCGGCCTCGTTTTCCACTGTCTCTACACACCATACCATCTTATTCTTATATTATTATTATTTTATTATTATGCTACACCAAATACAAAAAGTTAGAGGTTTAAACACAGTGAAATCAAGGCACCGCTCGAAGGTGTCCGCTGTCATGCAGTTTGTCAAAAAAAAATTTCCCTGCAGCTAGCCGATTATTACTACACTAAATTAACTCCCGGTTTTGCTCCCTTATAGTTTTTCCACGAAACCTTATTTTTTTTTTTGGCAGATGTTACTGTTTCGAATTTTATACCCATGAATAAAATTGATTTCCGCTTAAGTCTATTCGATTCATTTTGTAAGTAACAGCCCAATTACGACCCGACACGTTTACCTTTTCACTATATGCTGATAATCGCGACAGAATTATCAATATTGACGAACCCAAATCTGGTGAATTAATATCCTACAATGGATTAGAAGGAACCCGAAATGTGCTATGAAGTGTGTACATTTATTTCCGCCTCGGAAAATACTCCGTTAAGTTGTAGTGAATACCGGAATGAAAAGCTCCTTTAAAGGAGCAAGTTGGTTAGCACCTCGTAGGACCCAAGGTCACAGACGATTTACGCGCACATGCAAAATTCTTCCTTCGGAACGAAAATTATATGACCCTTACGATCACGACAGTAACGGATTCCACTTTTCAAACGGACTTGTTTAAACTCTTAATTTCTGTATTGATATTTGTTTAATGCCAATCGAGTCCTACGCTAGGGCATAATTATCTGTTAATTATTTATGCGTAAGTGCCTTTTTTGTTTAAAAAAAATCTTTGACCCTGGACAATTGATCTCTCATACGAATCCACGCAACTTCAAATGCTGCTTGCAATATATATATCTACCCGCTCAAAGGCATTATATGTCGTGAAATAATAACTGTTGTTGCAAGCGAACCTAACAATTTAATATGTACGGTATAAGCTATTGCTTACTAACAATCACTAATGGGAATAAATTATATCGTTACACTTCATATAAAATCTATTAATCTGACATCAGTGCAAAGTAAAGTTTACAGTCATGCTGAGTTTATCAAAATTTATGTTCAACCAATATTCCTATATACATTATGATATGTTTATGCGTACTCCCATAAATTAATACATGAAAATCATGTACACTCCATTTCGAACATTTCCCGAAAATCTAAACAAAAAAATAAAAAAATTAAAACAGTCTGCTTTCTAAACGAACTACATGATCCTTGCTATCGTAGCGTTTGTCGGTGACTCAATCAAAGAAGCAAGTAGCCTACACACGTATCATATTTTGTAAGTAGTGGACGCTAAGTAGCAGAATATGGAGATCAACACTAAAAATATCCACACCAAATTCCTTATGCAGAGAGACGCAGCTTTTCCTCCCAGCCTTTCCTATCGTACTTTCTGTCAATTTAACCCAACCAAACACGCTAACCTAATTGTCTTCCATGTCATAAGACTCTGATGATTTTTACTTTGTTCGAATGCGTAGTATGAAACTTTTCAGAAAAACAAGACTCATTGGATTGAAATTATTTGTTTTATTTGAATAATATGTTAATATAGCTATGATTTGTTTATGTTAATTTTAGCGCAGAAAGTCACAATGAACACGATGATTTTGTGAAGCTCACCCAAACTCCGAGCTTACAACGTAACTATTATTTTGCAATAAAATTTACCATATAATTTATGTCATATTAACCTTTAGCAGAGCTTAATTTGGGCCGGAACGGCGTTCCGTTTCTTTTTTTGAAGCCGGAACGGCGTTCCGGTTCTTTTAATGACAACATTTCACTTGTACAGAAAAGTCATCTTTCGGAAATTTTCGTACTTTCAAATTAAAATCAATCCATCCTAAAAACCAACCTATAATCACCATACCATTTAGTGAATTTGATTTAATTCAACCTCAACCATCGTAACAAAACTAACTGTTGTTGTTTAGGCAGAATGGGTGAAGTTTTTCTGTGGCGGATATCCGCTTGGCCCTGTTCTTTCTAATTCGTCTCGTCTCTTGCGCTTCTGCAGAGTATAGCGATCGCGTTGGAGTCGGTGGTGTTGAATTCGGAAAAACGGTTGATAAAAAACACTGCTTTATAATTCGTGAATTTGTTTTATTGGGGGAGGTGGGGGAGGGGAGTCACTCCATCGCGCAACCGGGGGAGGGGCAAGTGGGGACATTATTTTGTTCCCCAAAAATAAATCAAAATAGCAATAAGTGAAACAAAATAACATATTGTATGAGCTTGAAAATCTTCCAAAAAGATACCACCCTGAAGCCAGAATAAGTGTTGAAATAGGTAAAAACGTTAAAGCTTTCGGGGCTGCCCCGGACCCTACTGGGGGAGATTACAGCGCTCCCCCAGACCACCTAGCCGTGATTGGGAAGGCGATGTAAATGCCTCTTTCTCTGCAAACAAGTGACAGTTCCGGTACTTTACTAATTAGAAATTAAGCACTGACCTTTAGTTGTATTGTGATATCAGTAGCCTAACTCTCATCAACTGGACGGACTCTCGGCATCCAAATCAAGTGAGAAATGATGTAAATTAGCCTCTCAGCAGGTTTCCCTGCCTGATTTTTTTTTATTTGAACGCCATATGCAACAAAACAACTGAGCTCTCAAGAAGCGCAACTAAACTAGCTTTTGTATGGCACAATCAAAATCATATTCACCTAAACGTAATAAAATCCCATCTAATTAGGAGGACACCATGAACCGCAGTGTAATAACAAATTTCCAAATTATCAATAACAAGGCCTGCAATAAAACAGTTTAAATGTACTAAGTCTTCTCAGTGAAAAAAAAAACCCTGATATAGCGTTCCTGTCATTTCATAATGGTCGTAACAGCCCACTTGAAAAACTTTGATCAAATTTCTGACATCCAAAATCTCCTATAATTCCCAAATTTCCCAAAATTATCAACCTATCTAAATTTCCCAACATTTCAATAACTGCCAACTTTCTTTTTAACGATTTCCAGTTCTTTGTCTAACATTTTCAATCTAGAAAAGTCACTTCCAATTTAATTTAGAGTCCATTCCGCATCAAGTCTGATTTTCATAAATAGATCAAACTCTAATTTTAATCTATTTTACAGCTTTAATGTTAGTATGGATGTATTAACTAACCCAAGTGCTAACCAATTAGGAAACTCCACCCGCACTAGGAACAAGAATGTCAGCTTGAATAATTCTCTATTTACAATTTTCTCAATTCGATTATCCTTTTGCCAAGCCCATTCTGCCGTTGACAACATTTAAATTTACAAGATAATTTTCAAAATTCTTTCTGAACAACTTTCAAAATTTATTTAGGTAATAATTTACTCATAAATAACTTTTATTATTGGTTTCCCTAATTGGGAAAGTGGTAATCCCTAGCAGCATAACGTATCATGCAAAAGTTGCCCTGCAGAACCATTTAAGAGGCAAAGCGCAACAAAATTCAATAATAATTTGAAACGAAACCCGAAAAACAACCAGTAAAACAATATCAAGGAATTATCAAAACCCACAAAAGAAGAACCATGTAAAAAACATAACTTCACCTTGACTCAAGTCAATTTTAGAATGAATTGTCCGAGGCCCCAACAACATAGTCAGGCCAAGATTTCCATAGTTCAACCAGGCAGTAACGAATTAAAAGTTGTACCAAATTTATGTTGACAAAAGTGATGTTTTAACTGTAACTCGCGACCTTTTAAGCTAATATACCAAAGTTCAAACCGGCTTTTTACCAAAATTAGTATCATACTATAGATTATTTGAAACATCAATCTGAGATTCCCTCTTTTGCGTCGCCGTTGAGTATGATGGTATTTGCAAAATTTCCAACCATTCTCTGCAAAATGCTGTTCCCGACGGACACATTTTGAACAGAAATAATAAAAAAATAAATTCGCTAGATCTGGAATCAAAACCTAAACTAAATTTCCACCAAAAGAACCGCTTGGGGCAACTATGAGTTCCTGTTCCTTTCAGAAATTTGCATATCAAAATAACAGTAACGAATTTCTGACCCTTTTTAATTTTATATTAACCTATGCCTTTTTAATTACCCGGAGTTTTCAACTTTTTCCACTGATAATTAACATTTCCCCTTCATCATGAATTCCTTAACAAGTGCATCATAATTCAGCGTCAGTGACCATTCTGTATCTAAAAATGACGTTCTAGTCTTATGACCTATTTCAAAACTAAATGTGGCCTAGAAACCGGAACTTTTTGTTGTGCTTGCGTGCTAAGAACCGAAACATTTTCGCCAGAAACTGAAATTCGCTCTACACTACTCCCAAAGTCAGTAAAGATTCCGTTTCCGGCCCAGTTGTTGCCAGTGGTTTCCTTGTAGCCCTAGATTCATGCTATCTAGGCTATCAACCCGTTTTTTTTTCTTACTGATTTCCCCAAATTTGTTGTCATTTGATTGCACCGCTGGCACCTGATTTTTCTGAAACCCGTTGTTGTAATTTTGCCCAGAGTTTTGCTGCTATTGCTGGTTGTGATACTGTTGGCTGCCATTATAATTATTTTGATCTTGCCTCTGCCCACCACCAGTATTGCCACCACCATCATTGTTGTTCCCATAGCTGCTTCTAAACCCACTATTAAATTGTGAATTATCCCTGTAACCAACACTACCATAATTCCCGTTAGCTTTATTTCCTCTTCCATCTCTAAAATTTCCTTTACCCCTGTAGCCACCTCTGTTACCACTAAAATTGTTGCCGCTTTGAACCGTCGAATGACCCCCGTTTCCATTTCTTGCCTGATGTTTCTGCCTAACCAAAGTTACATTTTCCGGTTGAGTCCGGCAATCCCTTCTCATATGTCCAATTCCCAAACATCTGAAACAACGACGACCATCCCCTTGATTCGGATGCACTGCATTTACCCTAACTTCATTAACCCCCGCTTTCGCTGAAGAGAGCCTGTTAACATTCTTTTCTAACTGTTCTATTTTATCTACCAAGGTGCCAATTGCCAAGTTATTCGTTCCCAAGTCAGCTGGCTTGGATGCTACCTTCCCCCTGCACTTTTAACCTCTTTCCCTTCACTTTTCCCACTCTTAAACCCTTCCATAACTGAGCGTTTCCTAATCGCTGCATTATACATTTCCCGAAACGTTTCAGGTTCCATAGACGTAATGTGACCCTCAATTTCCCGTGGCATGGCATGATGGAAAGCATCACGCAATCCCTGATCCTTGCACTCTAATTTGCGCCTCCTTTCCCTTTTGTTATCCCCCGGCTTCACCCGCCAAATTGCTGCTGCCATTCCTTCCAATCTTTCCGAAAAATGTTCTATTGTCTTCCCCTCTTCCATCACCGTGGCATAAAATTTAGTTTTCTCAAGTCTTTGGCTCGCGCTTCCAAAACGATCAACTAAGACTTCTTTGAAATTTTCCCACTCCTTGGCACCAGCAATTTGTGGGTTTGTAGCCAGAAATTTAGCCACGTTCCCCGTACACTTACTACATGCAACAGATACAAATTTCGAATCCTTCAAAAGGATGATCCAGAGTCTTCAAATTTTCTACCATCAATGTAAATGTGAAAACATCTAACTTATCATCCCTGTTAAATGAAGCGATTGCCTTCTTGGCATCCCGAATTTCCACCCAAATTCTATTATTTTCAGGAGTTTTATTTACACCCAATTACATCTGTCACCTTTTCCATTAATTCAGCATGAGAATCATTAGCCTTCTGCATTGATCGATCATGTTGATCCCCGCTCACTTGCAACACCACCGACATTGCTTGTGGCAATGTTTGCGTTAATTTTTGAGCTAAAACCCTACCCAAAACATTTTCATCCAGAATCCACTGCGTCCGATTTGAGTCGTCCGCAGGTGGAGCATTGAACAATCCACCACCACCAGGAAACCAACCCACTGGATTGACTGGCGCCCTTGTTGTACGCCTACCTCTACCAGCATTGTTGCCCGTTTTCCTACGAACCGGCGAACGTGAGCACAACCTAGCCCAAGCTAGAGGTGGCGTGTCGGCACATTCTCGATCAGTGTTGTCCCCACTATCCGAAACTGATTCAATTATCGGAATCCTTATACGCGAGTTCTTTGGCGTGCTGGTCGAAATCTGGCTTAAGTTGACAAAATCTGCCATATTTAAAAGTTTTGTAATTAATCTCCCTCTCGATGAGCGTTTAACCGCACTTCGAGTTGTTCTACCTCTTGCTCTAGGCATAATGAAAGATCCAAAATGTACTGTTAGCGCTCCAAAAAATTTAATTAAAAAAAAACACAGTTGGCCCAATTTAACTCCCAATCAACAATACTAACTACCGTTGTAAACAATTTCCACCAACACACCAATTATTTCAACACAACACTGCACTTTTCCTCCAACAAATTATCGACCGCGCACACTCTTACCAATATATACCACAAATTTCCAACCAACAATCTACTTTCAATCCAACAGTAAATCAATTTCCCAATTAATACGCAACATTCCCTAACATTCCCCAAATGTCAACAATCAATTCAACACAATCCAGCATATATCTATTTCAAATCAACACAATCCAGCATAAACCAATTTCAGATCAACACAAACAATTGTAAGGGTTTTAATTAAGCCTAATTGGTCTTTATTACAGAAACAATACATCTAATTAATTATGCATGAAAATACATATATATCATATAATTATTAAAAGATTGATTCAATATTAATCCATAACAGATTAAAAGGCTCAAGTTGATCAGATAAGATAGGAGCTACACCTTTTCAAATATGACCTAGGAGTTGCGTTCCGAGAAACCAAACCACCACAATTACTTATTGTAAGAGATAAGGATTGGCATTGCTTTACACTAGCTTATCAGAGTAGCTATTAATTGATTCCAAGAACTCCTAATAGTTTCTACGAAGAAAATTCAATTAAGATAAGATCAGCGCTAATGATCGTTTAGTTCTAATAATAACAATCAATCATTGTTAAAACGGATACCCGCATGACAGGTTAATTAAGGTAGGGACTCTTAATGGAGTAATACTAAGAACTCACTAATGTACTTTCAGAACGAGACAATACTTTGATTGACAGGCACAGCGGTTCCCTAATTAAGTGAAGGGTCCAAAATGTCAAGTCTTTAAAATTCTCCGTAAATCCAATCAATCAGCTTAGACAGTGATTGATGTGGCCGCGATAACAATCACGTATAAAACGCGACCCAGGTATGCAAGGAGACATTCGGGTTTGGAGACATTCGGGTGTCTTCAGTGCTTCAATATTGTTAAAATCGTGCACGCCGGTTAACATTCCCTAGGGTCGTTCCAGAGCACGGACACGGGAGTTAGTAGAGCCGTCCGAGCGACGGAATGCCGACTGCAGCGTTAGGCTAATACACCACTCGTTAGCCACATCTAAGTTCTTATAGAGCTAAAGTATTCATAGCATAGCTTCGGCTATTATTATTATAGTTATTATTATTCATGCAGTAAATAAGACTAGAATTATGGTTATTAGCAGCGCATTAATTAATCCAAGGCAGGTTAACGAATTTAACCGTTAGGATAATTATTCCAACAATAAGTAGTTTACCGTAATGCCAATCGCTACGCCTCACGTCGATTAACTGTAATCACGCCGATCGTTCATTTATCTCTCATGTTGAATTAATAGACCAGTGTGGTCCATATTTTGTAAGGAGAGAGTGTTGGTTAAAGGCCCAGGTTAACGTTACCTTGTTTATTATTTGTGCTTACCATTTCCAGTGTCAGATATACATGTTTAGAGTACTGATTGAATGCAACTAGCTGTCCTGATAATAACGTTCTCTCTGGTCAAATGGTCACCAGAAAAGAACATTACACAATCAGCTGCAACCAGGAATCAAGACTTGCAACTTAATTTTTTTTTTTAATTTTAGCCTTCAAAAGCCACTAAAATCCGCACAAAACCCACTTGCAATCTCAATAAATTACCAATAATTTAAATTTCTACTCGCCAAAATTTCTTTCTATAGCCTAGGCTAATAAATCAATACTACTCGAAAAATTTCTTAAACTTTTTCACGTTAGCGTGGCAATACTGCAATATAAGCCATAACATGTCAGGATGTTATCTGTTACACTGTGTCAATAAATGTATAATAAATCACGCAACAACCATGGACCAGGGCTCCCACATCAAAGTTAGGGGCCTGGAAACAACTACAACAGCGGGCCCCCTCCCCGCCAGAAATGTTAAAAAAATTACACTATGTTATAATGTTGGTTGCCACAATTGTGCTTAACGTTTAGGTCATTCATTAATTTGGGCTGCTTACATTTGAAGGCTTTCCTGCCTAACAACCTGACAGGCTTGCACTTCAGTGCTCGGTGCCGTTGGGTTGGAGTTGTTGTTTGTCGGGAGTACAAAAAACATTTTACACCGTGCGGGCCCCTTGAGTGGCCGAGCCCGGGTACAGCGGGTCCACTTGACCCCCCCCCCCCCATTGTAGGGGCACTGCCATGGACTGCTAACCTCCTTCTTTACTGTTTAGAATAAACCACTACAACAAATAGTTAAAAGGTCTGCACTCAATCACACAACCAACTACTTATTGAGTATTTTAAATTAAACACCGATAAAGGTTGACACCTAAACCTAGAGTTCCCTCACTCTAACCTTAACTCAATCGACATCTGTTATTTTAAATTATGACTAAACGGTATTAAATCAATTTTGATCCTATTAATTATTAATCACTCTGATTCCTGCTTGCTTAATAATAAGCAATCAATACACTTTGATTATACTCATCTGCTACAAGTCCGGCTCGTGTCTTGCGGAGAAGACAAGTCGTTCGCCACCCAACAACCTTCAACACAGCTGGTCGGACCAACAGAAGGAGAACCTTACTCGCTCGAAGATGCCGCACAAGACAGCGATCGCCTATTCTCTTTTCATGTCTTTTTCTCTGCTCTAATTCCCCGAATTCATGTTTCGAAATACAACCACCCAAATATGCCTTGAGTTCTCTAGAACTCTTCCCGTTTCGGCAAGATAATTGTTCGTTCTAGCAATTTGACTGATTGAATGCCGCTACTGCAAACTCCAGCTAAACTGCTGTTTCTTATGAATTTTCCTTATAGGTCAATACTTCTGATAATTTAGAATGTGTCAGCCATTTACCTGAATGCTTTCAAAGCTTCCTTGTTTAAGAATTGCAATACTTTCTTTCACTCCACGTTTTTATTTATGCTTTTATTTAAGCTACATTTATGTCAATAATTATTTCCATCTATTAATTCATTCCATATGCTTTAAATGTCAATAATTAATAACTGCCTTAAATATGACTTTATTAATAACTTAATTAATATGATAATTAATATAATAATTTCTTAATTTATGCACTGATTACATAACAGCAAATAAAATGGTTATTTGCACCCATTGTGTTTGCATTTCGATAATTCACCCATTTTCAACTTTCAACTGCCAAGAAACTAACATGAAGTAGCAAGAAACTGCCATGAACCTAACACGAAAATAGCAAGAACTAACATAAAACTAGCATAAAACTAACACAAAACTAGCATAAACTAACACGAAACTAGCAAGAATGTACACGAAACTAGCAAGAACTTACATGAAACTAGCATGAAACTAACACACAACTAGCAAAAACTAGCAAGAACTAACACGAAACTAGCAAGAAAGACACACAAAACTAGCAAGAACTAACACGAAACTAGCAAGAAACAAACACGTAATTAATAAGAAACTAACATGAACAAGCAAGGATCCGACACGAACTGCAAGAAACTATCAAGAAACTTACATGAAATTATCAATTAGTATGAAATAAGGAAGGGACGCAAATAAGGAAGGGAGACGTAAATAAAATGGTTATTTGCACCCATTCTGTTCACATTTCAATAATTCACTCATTTTCAACTTTCAACTGCTGATGTGATGTTTCTAATTAGGGTGGATAACTCCAATTAGGTTCATTTCAAAGGTGAGAATGTCCTCTTTGCGTAAAGGGTAATTTAAAGGGTCTACCACTGTTAGACACCGAGCTATGTCCGTTTTACTAAGGACTTCATCACGGTTTACCCATCCGCAGCTTTAAGAGGGTGTATTCTGAGAAACGAAATGCAGCAGTTTTTATATCTGCCTCAACTTCATTTTTTTCAATATATTTTGTTCCCGGATATTTTTTAAAGTTGGTTGTAGCCCACACCTTTTTGCATTGAATGCATAGCTTTGGTGGAGTGATTTAACACAAGCAGCTATGTTGAGTGGCAAATAATCTTATAATAGTAATCTTATAATAGTAATAATCTTACTGCGTAACTAACCCTGTTTAATCACTGTTAGAGTCGAGCCAGGTTGGGTTTACGAGCGTTACCGGGCGTATTGGACAATTGAAAGAAAACTAAAATTCGGATTCAAAGGTTTAACACATTAACTTATAACTTTAAATTCATTATTTGTCAGGATAGTCTATTAACCAACCCGTCTCGTCCTAACTCTATATGTAACTGCTAAGTACTAAAACTTTGTGTCAACTGTGCAAAATAACGAAACCATGTGGCAATCTTTTTAAAACATTAAAATCCAACAATTTTAATAAAAAAAAAACAACCTCAACAGTAATTGTACACACCTCCATAAATTTACAAATGATACAAATCTATGAACAAAAGCCGTCGTTCCTCTTCACAACTTTTCTCGTCAAAAATTACCTTCATCTTAAAATTCCACAAAGTCTAAAAATACCAAAATTCACAAATTCACAAATACTTATTCGCTTGTTTTTCAAGCCCTGAATTCCGATCTTGTTAAGTCGTTACATTTTCCAGGCATCCCAAGTCTTCAAAACTCTTGAGGATGTGTTAACAATTTTATTACAAAATGTTTGCACTCTCCTAATTACTGTGTGTCCGCTAATCTAAACATCCTAAAATTCCCTAATTAATGAGCCACATCGTTTCCAGTTAATTTTTCGAAATAAATCAATCAATTCCTAAAAAATTCCCTATTTCATTTTAAGTTCTCCTAGCCAATACTCACTCAATCTGTCTGTTGATCTTTAGTCTTTAGTTCATCTTTAGTTCATGGGGCCAGTGTTTCCGATCGCGTTGCGTTATTCATGACAATGTCAGCGGCAAACTTGGTTCATTTGTATGCTTGGGCATCTTACGCTCTCGTAAAAAGTTGGGCAGGCTTCTACGGTGTTGTCATCATCGCTGGCAGTCGGGGAGAGAGAGAGCCCGAATCGCCGTTGGCTTATCGTTATATATTTCGCTGTGCCGACCAGCGCCCTCTGTGCTGTTTTGCATTCGAAATTCGAAAAGCTAATCTGATTAAACCAATTTAAATTAAATTAAATAAAACCGCTCTTAATAAATTATTTAAAGGTCTGACTATTTTTTTAAATTCAACATAATTATGTTTTAAATTAACTGTCGTAATTAAGAATGATAAATCTAAAAATTACTTATGAAAATCGTAGTCTCATTGACTGGCCTTGAAGATGTTGCTAAACTGTGTTTCCCCAATTATTATTAAAATAACGTAGTGGCTCACCAATTGTCTAATATTGCTCTAATAATGCCATATAAACTATAATGGCTTAAAGCTGGTTGTATAAAATAAAAACCATAAATGCAATCTAAAAATCGTGCATAAGTTTTAGTTTCAGTTTTGGATTCTTGGCCTTTACACCTCCACCCGGTTCGTGAAGAAATTGCCCTCAATTTCTCATTAGCAATTCGCATTCCATTCCTAAGATCTCAAAACCTTTCTCAAAATCCACATCAAAACCTTTCACTGAAACCATTAAAGCATAAAACTAACAGCATTATAAAATGCCATGACAATCTACCTTTAAATAGCAAAAAAAAAATTCGAGGCATGACAGTCTACCTTTAAAGAAAAAAAAAATCGAACTGTCATCCTGATATCCACCTCACCAATGTGGCAAATCATCAAACCAAAACACAATCATATCATTACTGAAATAATTCAAAAATAGTATTCCTATTGAAGTACTTAAATCACTTAAAAAAATTAAATGCCTTCTACATCAAACACTAAATAATTCTTAATCATCCGTGTAGGGTATCACAAAAATTAACCATCATTACTTTCATCATCCTTTACCATTGTTCATCAATGTCCTATCAACTTTAAATTCAACAAAGTCTTATTTCACAAAAACGTCAATCACTGAAGTAACTTCAAGTGTCCTTTTTTTCTCTAAATTCAACTGCTTTTCTTATTCATTCTGTTCATTTCGCGACTGTCTCTTTATTATTCAAGCATTCTGTAATTTTCGCGAATGTTTCTTTCCTTTAAACAAAGCCATGTTCTCCAAGTTTAATTTTATTCATCAGACTGGCGTTCATTCTTATTTTCCTTTACCGTGCACACAACGTCCAACTTAGCTGCATTCACAGTCCAATAGTTGACCCGTAACATAAACAAAAGTCTGTTGGCCTGTCGGAGTCAGGTAACTCATTGCCTGTTATCCCTGTTTGGGCCTCATCCGGCCTGCCGTGGTGCGCTGTTGGAAAGAGGAAGGGGGAGCGGGAGGAAGGGGGGGGGGGGGCATCGTCTGCCTTCTTTATCCGTTCCCCATGACCACGCTAATCATCATTTCTCCCGATTGCTTTTCGTGCCAACTGGAGTCATTTTTCTCCAACGGAAGTCTGGCAACATCACGTAACCCACGCATGCTGTGCTGGAATCTTCTTTATGAAGACTTAGAATTACTGCTTGCTTCTTTAGTACTTTAACGATTTGTATTTTTTATTTTCTCTCACCCATTGCCATTAATGCTGTCTTTGCAATTGCCGCCGGCGCCTGGCGACCAAAAGTTCAAATCACGTGCATTTTGCTCATCACGCCGCCGAATCGTGTAGTAACAATGTCCGTTAGCTTCACTGGCACTTTTTATTGTCGTACAGCAAGTTCGTATTTCTTGCTTGTTGCACATAAAAGTCTTTTCGTGATGTGAGCGAGTTATTTTCGTCATTCTTTACAATCGTTAAGCTAAGCTATCCTATACCTTTTTTCGGCTCTGAGCCACACTGAAGCTTCTGAAATAAAAATTCCCTGAAACATCCTACATTACAATCACATGCGTGCCATTTCATTATTATTTGTGCCTTTTTCTTAATACTTGTGCCATTTTACTTTTTCAATAATAACATGAACTTCACGTGTAATCAAACAACCTTTCTATTTCAGCAATGTTTAGCAGTTTAGTCTTCACTTTTCATTAAAAAAAATTGTACATAGCAATGTAAATCTTTTACTTCACAATTCAACATAATCATCCTTTGTAACTCATTTTAGGCTACCTTTTTTTGCGTTTTTTCTCTGTCTGTATTTTATTTCTCTTTAAATATTCTTGCTGTCTCATCAATGAGGCTAGCAATCTTGCTAATTGCCATTCAAAACTTCAATTTGTTTCTCATTTACAACTTTGGGTGGGAAATCAAAGTTATTAAGCTGAGTTTTAAAGACTTGTGGAACTTAAAAATAAGGTTTTCTCATGTTTTGCTAAACAGCTCCACAATGTTGAAAGTAAATCCTTATGACTAATTCTCCTCTCGTAAAATTTATGTTAATTTAGACCAAATGAAGAGAGGGACACTTTGCTTCGCATTAATGCTACTCATCATCATTCTTCTTATTACTTCATGTCACATTACGTCCGCTTTACTTGTTAGTGTTTCCATACTCATTTCACAATGAAAATCATGCTTATTTGCAACATTAAAACTTCGTATTTAAGTCTCCATTTTGTACCTTCATAAAATAAACTTGATTCTTGCTTAAAAATACTTACAATTCACCATCTGCTGGTACTAATTCGGTACCAAACTCTTCATTTGTTACATTTACATCTTTTTCAGCTTGTCGTCTATTATTTACCTTTCTTTTCTGTCTCAACAATTTAAGTAAATTAACGAATGACTGTGCGTGCCTCACATAACAAATAGCTGCTACAACAATTATCAGTATTATTACTATTCCAAAGCCATACCATACGTAATAAATCAAATTTATTCTTTGTTTCGCTGTCATTTCTTTTTCTGCCTGTGTCAACTGCTGTTTTACATTCATTAATGTTTCTCCGTCTAAGTGCAAATTCGGCAATCTATCTCTTAAACTTACATCAAAATCAGTATCATTCCACAGCTTTGAAAAATTACTTAGAAACGAAGTATCTACAATAACCCAAATCCCTTCTAATGGTGGTATGAACAAACTTTCACCTTTTACATTAATACTTGATTTGCCTCTAAAAAATGGTACTAACTTGCATTCAATGCCTTCTAAAATGCAATTCTTGTTTACCTTAATTGTGCTTAACCCTTTGTTTAAAATTAAGCGTTTTACCTTTGTTTCTGTTGTTCTGTCATCTTTACATATTAATTGCATTCGAATTAGCTTAAATGTACTGTAAATCCATTCATCATCCCTTATACGCAAAAAGAATGTTTGTGGGCTTTTTAACATTTTCTGCTTACATAGTGTTTTCACTTGTTGTATATCTCCATTAAACATAGCTTTTTCACATGCTGCGTGTGATGATTTTCTTATTACTTCTGTTGTATCACATGTTTCTTTGTTATCCGTCAAGCATTTTACAATTGTATCCATTGTCAATAAAACATAATGTTGTGTTTCCATTTGAATTCCCACATAACTATACTTATTATCATACTGCATTGCAATGTCTGAGTTAGTCTGAAATACAGGGAATGTAGCCACTTGAAAAAATCGGAAAAGACCTTGCGAAGAAACCAACGGAATTTTAGCAAAAATTCTCAGCTTCCCAGTTGACAAAATCGTGCTATCAGTTTCAATAGTACGATAAAAATGATGCACCTCGCTTTGTTCTACACCGTACAACAAGCGATAGTTCCCCGGTAGTAAGCCTGAAATCTCAACTAGATTTCGCTGTAACATGACAGGGTTTACAAAATATGTAGATAATCGGTGCACTGCCAACATAATTTTGTAGTGCGCTTTCAAAAGATTGGAGTTCGTCATGCATATGCAGAGCTGTATTCTCCAAAGGCCTTGTAGCCATCGACAACCATAATAGTATGTCATAAGTGCGCATTCTCATATCAAAGTCTCTTAGATTCTGTGATCATTTCTCCAGTACCTCAGTATTTCTTAAAACTTGTATTCTTGTATGATTTAAAACTGTTACTAATCTATTTAATGCATTTTGGTGTTTAAACATCGTACTTTTCATTACTTCCACTTGTTTATTTAATTCTAAAATCTGTGTTTCGTCTGCAACACCAAATAAAAACTTAAGTATTGTTCCACCTACATTTATTAATCCTCTTTTATCTCTTTGTGTACTAGTATTGCCTTCTGTTGCAAGATCGACTCTTCTAAAAATTAATTCACTTGAGCACTCCAAATATAAGGTTTTGTGGTTCTAATCTCTGGTTTGCCTGTTGTCACGTGTGTTGTCTCTGTTATATATACTTGTTCTGTTTTGAGGGGCAGTTTCCCTCTTGTGACTTGTACCTTCTTACTTAATTTTGGTCTTACTTCTTTAATGTGATCCTCAGTTACTGTTCTACTTGTTAAATGTGTTGCAATCTTTAAAGTCGTCAATTTATCTTGTGCTTCTGTTATTAGCCTCTGAATGTATTCTAATTCATGTGTTGCAATAAAATCTACAAGTACAGTCAAGTTTCCATAAAATGTTCCTTTAGACAATTCTCTTTTAAGCCCTTTAAAGCCTGTATCAAATAATGAATTTCCCTGTCTAACTGTTTTGTTTCAAAATCGATAGCAATTACCCATAATCCCTTTTCCAAATATTTTTCCATCACTGGTGCAAAAACCACTCCTACATTTAAGTCATGTTTCTCTGAGTCATTGTCTGTGCCCGTACTGAAAAACAAATCCACCTGTGCGTGAGCAATTAGTCCGAAAATAAACATCACTGCGATCACTTGATTCATCATTGTACTGTCTGTCCCTGTACTTTGGTTTAATTCAACACGTGTTTTTCAGCTACCTGCAGCGCAGTGTAAACCTTCTCCCTTGTCACAATGGCGTGTTTAAATTACTTGTTCCTGCCTGTCCCTGATTCTCTTGTGGAACTACGAGATCAAATTTCTTCCCTTCGTTCTGCACCTCTGCAAGTACAGAATGAAAACTCGAATTGAAGCCTTGCAGAGTGAGAGGCAAACAAAACTATTAAGTTAACTTTGATCAAACTCAAACGGATTAAAGTTGCTTGCTTTCTAAG